>JAHREE010149894.1:0-13249 GCA_033628505.1 Tringa tobata | reverse complement strand
GGGGAGCTCTTGGCTCCCCCAAACCTGACCCAGAGGCATCAATGCCCCCAATTTCACAGCGAGAAGAAAAGTCCATAAAGTCCAGCCTCCAATTTTGTGATGGTTTTGCAAAGGATGGGATTTCTCTATAGACAGGGGAGAGACGATGCAGAGAAATGCAAATATCTTCTTTATTTTTATTATTATTATTATTTTATTATTTTTCCCCTTTTTCCTTCTTACCTTGCACTTCCCCCAAGCTGTGGCTGGCAGCAGCCTCCTCCCCAAGGCAGCGGCACCTGTCTCCGGGATTATTTTTACCATCTCTTTTTGGCATCGCTCTCTCCTCCCGCACAAAACCGCTTCCTATAAATAACTCCAGCCTGCGCTCGTGCTCGCTCCCCCCTCTCCCTCGTATCGCTCCATCTTCCTTTCTCCTTGCCTCCTCTGTCCCTTCGCCTGCAGAGAGGAGATGCTATAAGAACCAGGAGTGGGGGCTTGTCTTATCCAACGCCCTCGTGAGCCTTTAAATCGGCTGCATCTAAGGCACGTGGGGCGATACCCTCTAATTGGATTATGTGCAAAATAACTCACCCTAATTTTCTGCCCAAACCCCCCTAATGATTAATTCATAGACGGGATTGACTTGACTTTCTATTCTCCCAAAGCCGGGCAGCTCCTCCCTTAAGATTTCCCACCATCCATATAATTCCCTGGTTTTTTCACCCCCAAAAACCCTAAAGGTGAGCTTCTCCCGAAGGAAAATGGTCATAATGATGTTTTTTTTCAGCCTTTTCCATGCATGATAGAAAATGGTTTATTTTTCCTGGTTCAAATAGATTAGGGGGGAAATTCCTGTACCTGGATTGTGAATGGTGTTGTCCCTTGGCCTGTGGGAATATGTAAGATTTCCAGAAACAATTGCTGGGTCCGGATGAACACATGAAGCTTCAAGAAGTAAAAATCAGCCCGGTGAAAGCGTGTTAGTTTTTTTTGACCCTTTGGAAAAAACTAAAATGAGTTTGAGCTGGGGGGAGCACGAATAAATCTGGGTCCGAGTAGGGGAAAGTTTGCACCCCATGCGACTGCAAATCCATTGGGGAACTGAGATTGCGTGGATCATGAATTTGGATTTCACTTTGGATTTTTCCAAAGGGAAATTTGCCGGGGGTTGAGGTAATGAAATTCTGCTCACGCGCCCTAATGAAGTGCCGAAAAGACTCGACGCCGGGCTCCCAGCAAATTAGATCTGGATTATTGAAGCAATGAGAATTGAACGATCCGAGATGCTATCGGAGGGGGCGGGAACGCCTCGCAGCACCCGAGCGGTGTGTATTTAATTACCTGGAAGAAAATAAAAGGTATAAAAAGCCCTCCAAAATCTGGACTCGTGGATGATGAGAGGGGAGGGACCATTATCTGCGGTGGTGATGCTGGGTTGAGTGGGGATGCAGCCACCGAGAAGTGTAAATGGGGCTCTCTAGAGCATCTCCAGCTTTTCGTGGGCTGCATCTCTCCAAATTTGCTGGCAAAGGAGCTTTTTCTCCAATTCCTGGCTGGATTTGGCTCCGTACTCCTTTCCAAGATGTTCTCAGGTGCGTCTGCATCCCGGTGTGTGGTCCAAAAGCGATATGTTTGGGAAATGGGATGCTTAAGTGAGCGTGATGCTTGAGTTTCCCAGTGAAAAAAAGGCTTTTTCCTCAAGTTTGCACCCAGTTCAGCCCCTTTCCCCTATGGGTGTCCACACATGCACCGAGGTGCTTGGGGCAAGCAGGATGCGGCCAGCATGTCCCTGTTTCTCCCTTGTGGTCCCCAGGGAAAGAGGGCACGTCGGGGCATCCTCCTCCTGCCCAATAACGGAGGCTCGGAGCTCATTGAAAAGCAGAGAACAATCAGATTTAATTAAACATAACCTTCCCTTTAGCAAGAAAACAAACCGCCTTCTCCTTCTAGAACAATTAGTATTTACAGCCCCCCCTTTGCTGTGCTTCCCCCCCCAACCCTTTTAATACCTCTCTTTTATTATCCCTGGCTGGGAACAGGCGCCGTTTGATTTCCATAAATTAGCATGAGGAATTGGGGAGGGGGAAGAAAAAAAGGCTGGAAAAATGATATTTCTAAGCAATGAACTCGCTACAGAGAAAGATACAACAACACTCCCCGGCTGGAGGAGGGAGGTGGCAGGAGGAGGTGGGAAATGATGCTTTTTTCTTCTTTTTTTTTTTTTTTAAAGTTCACCCGGTCCCTGGTGTTTCTCGAGAGATAAAAGCTTTCGCTGGCCTGGGCAGGGAGCCAAAATCCGTGTTTATCTGAACACAAATATAAAATATGATCTGCACAACAGCCGCTAATTCCCAGGTTTGGTGGTTTGTTTTTTTTTTTCATGGGGAGGATCCACCGTTCTCTGTTTTTTTCCGGGCCAGCGAAATGTCAACTCAAAGCTACTGGGTGTTTCGGTGTGAGGAAAACCCCTCCGGTGCCACCAAGGTCAAGCTTTGAGGATGGGATGCACCAAAACTTGGGGCTTTGGAGGCTCATTTTGCTTCTAGACTGGCTCCTGCTGGGGATTTAAGTAAAGCCCCACCACCCAGGTGGGGAGAAGGACGATGAGCATCAAGGACCCCAGTGGTCCCATCTCTCAGGTGTGCGATTGGGTGATGCAAGTTCAACAAGTCGGATTTATCTGTGTTGGGTGCACTGTCCTGCACGACATCCTGGTCTCTAAGTTGGAGACGTGTGGATTTGATGGATGGACCGCTCAGTGGATAAGGAATTGACTGGAAGGTCACACTCAAAGAGTTCTGGTCAATGGCTTGATGTCCAAGTGGAGACCAATAATGAGTGGCGTTCCTCAGGGGTTGGTACTGGACTGGTGCTGTTTAACATCTTTCTTGACAACATGGATGTTGCAATGAAGGGCATCCTCAACAAATTTGCGGATGACATCAGGTTTTGTAGTGTGGTTTCACTGATTTCACTGATTTCACTGATTTTTTAGAGTTGGAAGGGACCATAGAGATCATCTAGTCCAACTCTCCTGCCAAAGCAGGACCACCCAGAGCATGTCAGATCATGCTACTCAGGACGGCATCCAGGCGGGTCTTGAAAATCTCCAAAGAAGGGGACTTTCAACCTCCAGTGGTTGACACACTGGAGGGAGGAGATGGCTTGGTATTAAGGAGATGTTGGGATGATGGTTGTTCTTCTCCCTTGGAGCCCATCCATTGCCACCAGCTGCCTATAGGAGATGCATCTTGGCATATCTAAAGCCTTGATGGTGATGGACCATAGCGCACCTATAAATCTCATATCTAAATCTCTTCTGAGATGTTATTTGGAGGTTTCGATGTAAAGCTGGTTGTAGAAGAGCAACTTGGAGGGTTTTTCTGTTCCTGATGAGAAATTGGTCCCTCGACCCAACTCATTGCCAAAACCTGGCTGTTTTTTGGGGCAGAAGGGGATGTGGAGCAGCTCTGGGAGGGGGCTTGCACCAAATAAGCTGCTCCCTGTTTCCCACGTCTTAAAACCATTATATTATTTGTTCACTTTAATATGAAAAAAACCCCACTTATAGGTAGGAAGTGCTATCTTCAGTGTATCTGTTTACACTCTTATCCCAAGCCGTCAATCAACTGTTCTGATTATGTAGGTGTGATTGATGGGTGCGGGGAGGTGACATCACATCTGCTCACAATATTTGGGGGGGGGATAATGAATGGCTTGCAGTGATTTCTGACGACGCCAATCAAGGTGCGCGGTCACGTCGAAAAACCCCCCGGGGGTGTTGCTCATCCCCCTTCCCGGCAGCATTGTTGAGACAGGGTTTATATCTGTAAAATATAAAGGGCTTCAAAAGTTGTCATTTATGTATTTTTGTCGATTTTGAGGATGGGGAAAGTCTAAACCAGCTGAAACGAGTAACTGGATTCGAGGAGTTGTTATAGGGAACGCCAGGACTCAATCTGCTCTCACCCAAGAGGAAGAAATTCCCAGAAAGTCAATTTAGCTGACACGTCTGAATGAATTTTTAGTTAAAATCGCATGTAAATGCCATTTTCTTCTTCTTAAATGACCTCGGTGAAAGACGACTAACCTGACATCAGTTTTTTGCTGCCCGGGCAAGCCCTTGCCTGTAGACATTTAGAGACAGCAATTACCCAAGCCTTCTTCCCCCAGCACTTGCTCATCCCATGATAGAGGGATGTCCTTCAGGGACAAAGTAGGAATATTTCTAAGGGGAGTTTTGCTGCTCTTTTTCCCATTTTGAGGCATTTTTGGGGGGCGCCGGGGCATTTTTCCAGCTCTCTTTTGGTTTTCCAGGCTGAATTTTTTTCCCACCCCAGGAGACTTTAATTTGCGCTGCTGACTGAGGGGTGTTGATAGAGATTTTATTTTTTTTTCCCTTTTTTATCTGGGCTCGAGTTTGCTTTTCCCTGTGGAAAAGCAGTCCTTTGAGGCAATGTCAGAGAGAAAATCAGATTTTTAGAGAGACACCCCACCCACCCACAAACTCTCCCCATGGTCCCCTGGGTGCATGTACCACCCTGACACAGAGAAGAGCATCCCATGGGGGTGGGGGAGGAAGGAGAAAAACATCATCTTTCAGACAAGAGAGAAAAAACAAGGAGTGAGGAGCTGCAAGCTGGAAAATGTCCCTTTTTTTTGGTGCACTGCCACACTCGGCATCCCTAAAAGTACCCCATTTTCCCCCCAGTTTGTAGGATGCTGGCTCATTCCTGAGCTCACCCTCCCTGTTTTTCTCTTGGTCCGTGTCTATTTTATATATATATATACACATGTGTGCGTAGATATATAAAAATATATATGAGAATATAACTATATATAACTAGATACATATAAAAATAAATATATATCAATATATATACACACATCTCTCTGTGTGTGCCTGCAATTTTCCCCAACCCTCTCTTTTTTTTTTTATTTTTAAAGCGAGTTGATTTTTTCAGTTGATAATCCTTTGAATGTCGCCTCTCTTCCCCACACAAATCCCCGCAGCTGTTAGGACTTCAAATCCTTCATCCATCAAGAGAGGCAAGGAAAAAGGCGGGGGATTGGGGAAGGGGGAGGGAGTGGGAATGAAAAGAGCGACCCGACACGCGTAAAAGCACCAGAGCCTGGAAAAAGACGCCGGCGACGCGGTTGATGCATAAACCGGGGAAAATTTCTGGCACTCGTGGTATCATTAATCTGTCTAAAGTGGCTTTGATCTCTTCTGCTTTAATTAACTTATAATTATAATGTGATTATATTATTTTTTTGTGGGGGTGAAGTGGTTTCGCTGCGGGGATGGGCTCTGCCCGTCACCATCCCCGTGGAGATGGGGGAGCCTTTCCGAGGTACCTCCACGAACGACCCCCTTTGGATGGGGGGGGGACGGACCTGGTTTAAGATTCCTTTTCATGGAACATCCCTTGGGGGCTCAAGCTCCAAAAAACCTTCCAAAAAGCCATTTGGCAAGAAAATGCTCGTGACAATTTGAGATTTGAGGTCACCCATCAGCTGGCACCAGCAGCGATCGCCCTGGCGTCTCCCGTACTCAGGAGCAGTTGAGTTGGGGATTTTGGGCCAGTTTGCTGCAAAAATCTGATTTCTGCAGTGATGGAGCAATTTGTGAACTGGCCAAATTTCTAAAATAAGGGGAGGAAAAAGAAATTGGGGTGTGAGGTGCGTGGAACTGCCCCAAAAGCTGTGCCTCATGCTCCTGGGGGACCTGGACCACAAATAGCCCTTTACAGGAGCAGCTGCCCCGGGTATGGGAACCAGCTCGTGCTCGTCATTAGCCCAGTGGAGTTTTTAAACCTTATTTTTGGGTCTTTTTGCTTCCTTTCACATCTCTCCATCTCTGATCATGTTATAAGCCCAAGGGTGGGTATCTGGCTTTTCCGAATGGGACACCTTTGCCATGCAAATTGGTTTCCTTTAGGAAGAATTAAAGGGGATTGTAGGGCTGGAGCTGCAAAAAATGAAAAACCCACATCACCCTTCTTGCAGGTGCTGATGAAGCGTGTTTGCCCTGGGAAGGGGAAGAGGGCCAGGATGATATCGGATGGTATCCCTTTGCGTGATACACATTCCCTCAAAATTGCTATTGAGCAGCTGCTTTGCACCAACATCCGGGCTTTGGTGCTGTGGGGAACACAGAAAATACAGCAAAAAGGGTATTTGTACGTAATTTTTGCCCCCAATTATGCAATGCTGCTTTGTCTTGAGTTTTTTCTCATTGGTTTTCCTTGTCCTGCTGAACCAGTGGGTACCAGAGCAGGGATGGGGGGATGCAGAGCTGTGTCGCCGTCCTACGAAATATGGGGGCATCTGGAAGCTCTTGTTAAATCCAGAGCCCGAATTGAGGTTGGGTTTGGTTGGGCTCTTCCTCATCTTCAATGAGAACCACGCGCATCCCTCCAGCCACCCCTAAATCCTCGCAGCACCAGGGGATCTACATTCTGCTCCGTTTTTTGCTGAAGCGCGAGTGATTTCTGCATCCAAATTGGCCATTAACATGCGTGGTCAAACAAGCTGGTATCGATCCACTTTGTGCACCTGAAATTTCACGGGCTGGTCCGTGGAGGCAGATGCAGGCAGGAAAATTAGGGGTTTTAGCTGGGAATATCTTCAGCAATGATGTTTGGGTGTGTTGGTGGATGGTCCGCAGGGACTGTACGAGGAAAGCAGAAATGGCATTCCTCCAAAAAACTCTTCGGCATAACCGAGGGCTAAAGGCAGGACTATTTCCTTGGAAACTTTTGGAGCCAAGAGCCAGCCCCAACCTCAGAAGGACATGGACCTGTTGGAGTGGGGCCACAGGAGGCCACAGAGATGCTGGGAGGGCTGGAGCCCCTCTGCTGGGAGGACAGACTGAGAGAGTTGGGGGGGGTTCAGCCTGGAGAAGAGAAGGCTCCGGGGAGACCTTGGAGCCCCTTCCAGTCCCTCAGGGGACTCCAGGAAAGCTGGGAAGGGACTCTGGATCAGGGAGGGGAGCCACAGGAGGAGGGGGAAGGGTTTGACACTGAAAGAGGTGAGATGGAGATGAGATGTGGGGAAGAACATCTTTGGTGTGAGGGTGGTGAGAGCCTGGCCCAGGTTGGCCAGAGAAGCTGTGGCTGCCCCATCCCTGGAGGGGTTCAAGGCCAGGTTGGAGGGGGCTTGGAGCAACCTGGTGTGGTGGGAGGTGTCCCTTCCCAGGGTAGGGAGTGGACTAGATGGGCTTTAAGGTCTCTTCCAACCCAAACCATTCCATGATGGTTAATTAAGGGATGTATCACTCTCTGGAGCCTCCTGGGTCACCTGCATCCATCATGTCGTTTAGTCCCCATCTTTGCATCTTAGAAAAACAAATTGCAACTCACAGATTGCCCAAGCTCTCCTTCTTCTTGCTGTCAGTACCTGTGCTCTCTGGATGCACCCAAAGCTGGTGGCAACAGCAAGAGGATGTGGTTTGGATGGGGTAGGAGAAAAGAAGTGTGATTTGGGTGATTCCAACCTCCTCTAAATGATGACAACATCTTGTCCATGGGCTGTTAGACTCACCAATGACTGGATTGACCTCAATCATTGGCTCATCTGACTGGGACAGGATGTCTGTTTGTCTGTCTACACCGCACCCCCTGTGCAAGAAGAGAGGCAGAAGCGGTTCCAGCTTTCCTGCCCAGCTCAGAAATTCAATTAAAATGAAATGCCTATTGATTTTGCAATCAACGTTTCGGGAGGACTCTTCTGCTCACTTGCTCTGAAATAATCAGCCCAGTAGGAAAGCTGGTCTGGAGGACGCAGCAAAAAGCAGTTGTACGTCTCTGTTGCATGCATGGAGTTCTTCAAGATGAGTAGCATGGCCCAGACGTTACCCTTGGCATCTCCTGGGGATATTTGATGGCAATATTGCCTTTGGACTGTGGGAAATTTAGCTCTTCCCCTCCCATAAAGGACCCTGTGGTGTGGTGGTGTCCTGAACCCAAACCCCAGGTCACGGAGAGCCCCAGCTGGTCAAAGCTTGAGGAGTTTGGGGTTGTTTGCAAGGGTTTGGAGGACACCCGTGTGTGTCCTAGGTTGTGGGACCCAGTTGAGTTTATCCAGCTGTGAATAGTGGTGGTTGAGGAGAATGTGGGACTCTCCACCAGGAGAAATGGTGCCTTCACAGCAGCATGGTGCCCATTTCCAAGGCCGTGACCTCTTGCCAGAAGATGCTCATGGAGAAGGTTATGATGAAGATCTCATTCGCACCTGTCAGGCTGGGAAATAGGCACCTGCTGGCAGAAGAGATACCATATCTCACCCAAAATTGTATTTATTGGTGGTGGACAGCAGTGGAGACCACTGTTGAGTGACACAGGTGAGACCGAAAGTCAAGGGACAGAGCTTGTCCCAATCATTGGAACCACCCCTACTTCATGCAGGTGCTGCAAGAAAGTCCCATTTATAAAAAGCATCACTTGGGTGCGTTAATATATCAGAATTATAATTTACAAAATCAAAGAACTCGTTCCTAAAGATGGTCCCCAGGCAATTTGTGTCAAATCCAGCCTTGGAGACAGACTTGCACGCAGGTGGCAGAGGGCTGGTACAGCTAACAAGAAACTTCTCGATTGAATTATAATCTATAAAAAAAATAATCCCAATACGTTGCAAAAATGCTGCTGGTTTCACCAGGATGCTGTTTGGGGAGGAAAGGTCTGGAGAGAGCAGAAATGCTCCGTTTCATCTTTTTTTTTTTTTTTTTTCAGAACCTAAACGCTTTATTTATTTATTTCCCCCACTTTGAAGCATTTGGGCTTCAATTTGGTTTTGAAATACAGAAGCCGATGTTTCAGAAAAGTCTAAACCGACGCTTTCGGAGGAGTTTTCCTCTGGAGAGATGGGGAAATCTGGATTTTTCTTTGATTTTTTTTTTTTTTTCTTTGAGGAGACATGAGTGAAATCCAATTTTCGCGTTGGCAGGGCGCGAGTTTCTGAACTTGGTGTTATCTGCTCGGGATAGGTGTTACTCATCGGGGGGAAAAAAAAACAACCAAAACCCTGGATTTCTTTGTTCTGTCTGCTGCACGCAGGAGATTGCAGGTACCCCAAGGAATTTATAGCAATACAGGTCATCCTGTAAGGGCAAGGTGGAAAAATCCTCCCTAGAGAAAAGATAACCGGCTCCTAAGCCTTTTTCCTCTGTATCTAGCCCTCATTTATTTTTTTTTTTCAACATGAGATAAATTCACATTTTTGGGGTTCACATTTTGCCTGGCTCAGGAAGCAGCTCCCAGGTGGATTTGCACCGCCAAGAACAACCTTAGCCCATTGTGTTGTTATCTGAAATTAAATTAAAGCGAGTTTCTGTTTTTCTCGATGGATTGGTGCCTACTTGGATTTATTACGGATTTAGTATTTATTGATATTTATTGCAGGCAGCAAATAAAGAGGGGCCATTCCCCCAGCAGGTGTAAATTGGTGTCGCGTCTTGGCAATCAATGGGACCTGGGGGGATTTACACCAGCTGCTGTGGGCACCCCCAGCAGACCAAAATTGAGTGATTTTGTAATGTTTTACACGGATTTTTGTGCCCTTCTCCATAGCTGCATGTGCAGGGATAAGGAGAGGAAATGGATGTTTTCTTGCTTTGCCCAAAAACATTGTTTCTTGCACAATTTGGCCAAGGTTGATGGATGTCGAAAGAAGTCCTCCTAAGGGTACTGGAGAATGGAGAGACCACTGGATCCCAGTAAAAATCAGGTTACTGGGGTGACTGGGCTAGAAATAAGAGCCAAAAGGATGCTATCTGGGATGAAAGGGCTCTGAAACACCCCTTTGGTGCCCGTGGTGGGAGATACACAAAAAAAACCCAAACCCATTGCACAGCCAGGAGAGATGGGACCTCCCAAATACAGCAGAAACTTTCATCAAAAATAACTTAAACAGGAAAAAAAAAATATATATATAAAATGGCTGAGCTCTTGCAAACTCAGCGTAAATCCTGGGGTGAGCCCTTATGGGGTCTCGCAGCTCGGCGCTGAATCAAGAAGCAGATCAATGTTATTTATTTTTATTATTATTATTTTTTCTCCCGGAGCAGAATTCATAATGTTATATGGCAAAATCAATGCAAATCTCCATGAACAAAGCACTGATGTGGTGTAGAAAAATAAGGAGCGGGCTGAAACCACCCAAGGGCACATCATGCTCGGAGGGAGGGGTTTTGGGGACCAGCTTGTGGACCAAGAGTGATGCTCAGCCCCAAAATCCCATCCCTACCTCGGCTTCTCTCTGGGAAATTGAGACTGAATATGAACTCTTGCAGCTTTCAGCCCTGATTTCCTGATTGTTAGCCTCAAAATACTTAGCGTGTTTCCTCTTCACCGCTCTTGGGATGGAGCTGTGGGATGCTGGGCTCCTTTGCTGAGAAAATGTTGTGTCCTCTTGCCTGGAAATAGCCAAAATAACCCAAATATTCATAAATCTGGCCTGCAAGAGGGCATGAGGTGCTGCTGTACATTGGAGGAAGCTGCTGCCAGCTTGCAGAAAGCCTTATTTTTAGGAAACCCACCCTGAATCCATGTGCAAAATTGGTTGCATGAGGTTTAGCCACTGGAAAATAGCTGCACGTTGCATTTTTCCCACAAAAAAAAAACCACCCCAAAGCATCAAATTATCCCAATGAGGCATGGGCACGTGGGGATTTTGGGTCAGATCACGACCGAGATTGGAGCCTGTTGCCATGTCCTGCCTGGCGCTTTCTCAGCCGAATCCCCCAGGACTTGTTAAAAATAAATAAAAAGTCAGGTTTTTTTTAAGTCTGCTTTGACTCACACCCGGCGAGATATCGCCTTCCCCGGGAGATAGCGATCGGGAGCGAAATGCAGCATCCCCCCCTGAAACGTGGCAGTTTGTATAAAAGGCAGCAGGCGCGGATGGAAATGTGGGAAATCGGGATGGAGAAGGGATGGAGAGGGGATGCTCCCATCCCGCTGCCTCCTCCCGCACCCCAGCACCCGCTCAGCCCCCCGTCTCCTCCTTATTCATCATGATTAAGCCTCGAAATTGGCCAAAGACAGGGGAAAAAGGTGCCAATTAGAAGCTTTATTTCGGCTATCCGTCTTCCTTTCAGGCCCTCGGCTCGCCGGAGAGGGACCGGCGGCAAATGAAGAAAGACTTAAACGCCCCCAAATGACTTCCAAAATGTTTAAATAAGACTTCCATCAGTCTTTCCCCTTTTTGACCAGGCGTTTCAGCGGGCTGGAAAGGGGATGATTTACGGCTTGCGGCTCCCTAATGGGCTCAGCATCGCCCCGGTGGCTGCGGAGAGGGAGGAAGAGGAGGAGCGCGGGGGCGATGAAGGCTGAAGGTCAAAGGAGAGGGGTTTCAAACTTGGGGAAAAAGAAAAAAAAAAAATTCCATTTAAGGATTTATCATATTTTTTTCTGGGTGCTTGTGTTTAAAATTTGGCATCTTTTTTCCTTGGAAAAATTAAAAAGGCAGAGGGGAGAAGGGAAGCATAAAATGTTTAAAGCCACAGTGAAATGCATATTGATTGAACCGATCATTTTTTAAAGGCTTTCAGTAGTCAGTCTTTCTGGAGATTATAAATATATATATATGTGTTTCCTCTCTGATTCAGGGCAGATGCATTTATCAGTATCCTGTGGGGAAACTGCTCCCCTGGCCCCATCCTCCCGGGGCAGAGCTGAGCTTTAGGAAGCAGAAACCAGTGGCATTTTGCGACGTGGGGACACGTTTATCCCCAAATTTGGATTAAACACAACATTTACACCTCCCACCTAATTTATCTCTATCACCTATATGAAGTTTTTTCTTCACTTTTTATTTTAATTAGCCCATTAAAGGCAAGGTTGAATTGAATTAACAGGATTTGCCAGGACTGGCTGCATTTGAACCCCCTTCTTGCCTTTAAAATGTGAATTTTTATCCCAAATTGCCACCCAGTAGATAGAAATCTACTAGAGATTCTAGTAGATATCTACTAATAAAATATCTAAAATAATAACTTACCAGATATCTACTAATCTAGTAGATAGAAATCTACTAGAAATCACCAGAAATAATATATAAAAGCAGATATTGGGGGGAAAATTGGGGAAAAATGCTGCGTGGTGGATGACTGCAACCACTGCTGAGGTCTCAGTGATGGAGGAACAATGGGAATTTGAGGGAAAGCCGGGATTTTTTTTTTAAAGACTGAAGGATTTCTTCACCTCTACCAGTCTCTTTTGCCCGTTGTGCTTGTGGAGCAAGGAAAAGAGAGCAAATCCTCCGGCGACCGATTCCTGAGCCGGGATCATCAGTAACAGGAGCGAAAGTAGCCGGAATAAATCTTGTTGGGAAATTAAAGCAGCTTAGGAGGAGACAGGAAGGGTCGGGGGGGAGAAAAAGGCCATTTACGGATTTCAACCTTAAATGAATGAATCCCGGAGAAATGCAAAGAGAGGGGTGAGATAAATGCAATTTTTCTGTCCGGGATGAAGGCAGGAGCTGCAGAGCAATATTCGAGTGAGTCCCTGCGGGTTTGGTTCATCTCAGCCCTGATTTATGCAAAATTTAGCTTTGAGACTTCCCCTGCCATCCTCTTCCACCTCCCCGAGGCCCAATCCATCTTTTTTTTCTTCCCAAATCCATCTTTTTTTTTTTTTTTTTTCCCCCTCCACAAATCCATCTCTTTTCTTCTTCACCAATTCACCCGTTTTCTCTTGTGGCCTCTCCACCAACTTGTATGCGGAGTGGTTTTGGGTTCAGAAAGGGAATTTTTGGGGTTTGGAGCAAGACTTTTTGGGCTCAGAAAGAGGCTTTTGGGTTCAGAGCAAGACTTTTTGGGTTCGGAGTGAGGCTTTCTGGGTTCAGAAAGAGGCCTTTTGGGCTCGTAGTGAAGCCTTTTGGGTTTGGAGAGAGGCTTTTCAGACTCAGAGTGAGGCCTTTTGGGTTTAGAAAGAGGCCTTTTGGGCTTGGAGAGAGGCTTTTTGGACTTGGAGCGAGGCCTTTTGGGTTTAGAAAGATGCCTTTTGGACTCAGAGGCCTTTTGGGCTCGGAGCGAGGCCTTTTGGGCTCGGAGCGAGGCCTTTGGGGTTTAGAAAGAGGCCTTTTGGGCTCAGAGTGAGGCCTTTGGGGTTTAGAAAGAGGCCTTTTGGGCTCAGAGGCTTTTTGGACTCAGAGTGAGGCCTTTGGGGTTTAGAAAGAGGCCTTTTGGGCTTGGAGCAAGACCTTTTGGGGTTGGAAAGAAGCTTTTTGAGTTTAGAAAAAGGTCTTCTGGGCTCAGAGCGAG
>JAHREE010149893.1:0-29692 GCA_033628505.1 Tringa tobata | reverse complement strand
TGACAGCAACATTCACATTTTGCTTAATGGCAGAATGTCTAAAATATTCACTAGGAAATTGAAGACCAGGTTTGAAGTCACCTCAGTCGAAGGGATTTTGAACACCAAGTTCCCACTTACCAGGGGTATGTCCTAACCACCGGGTCACAGATCAGAAGTGGAACCATGTTCCTTCCTTCTTACCAGGAGTGAGTCACTACGTGCCAAAGAATATGAGACACTTGGTGACAGAGAAGAGGCACAAAAGGAAAGCACGACTCCAGGCATGGTTATGCATCTGACCACAGCTCTGCAAGCAGCCTCGCTGGAGTAGTGTGGACCTCAAGGTTAATTTCCTTTTTCTCTTTCTGGCACGGTCAAAACTGTGCTGATTCAGGTACTTCTGTGCTTTTCTACTGGGAAGGAAATCCAAGTTCCCACCAGGATTCCCACCAAATGCCTTTGGCAACTGTGAGATTTGTGCATAAAAGCCATATTGGAAGACTGAGCAATAAAACACGTTTTACTTGAAACAACAGCTACTTTGAGAATCTCTCAGTTTTGCTGTCTTGGCATGTCAGCGTCGACACCCTTAGAGTGAACTTTCCATTTAATCATTTCTTCTTTTGCAAAAGAAATATCCCAGAATTTCATGACAAAGAAAGCCAGTATCTATATGCTAATATTAAACCCTTAAATCTCTTTATTCCTCCTCCTCCTCTCCTTGGAGTGAGACGTGGGGAAGAGCATCTGTTGCTGGTCATTGGCCGATTCTGCCTAAATCATGACAATATCTCTCCAAAGGAAGCGGGATTACACTATTAATTTCAACTAAGATCTGGATTCAGCATCTTTCTCTCTGCTGGTGAGACACTGGCCCAGGTTGCCCAGAGAAGCTGTGGATGCCCCATCCCTGGAAGTGTTGAAATGGGGCTTTGAGGGGTTGGATGGGGCTCTGAGCAACCTGGTCTAGTGAAAGATGTCCCTGCCCATGGCAGGGGGGATGTACTAGCGGATGTTCAAAGGTCCCTTCCAACCCAAACCATTCTGTGATTCTAATACAGACTTCTTGTGGACCGAAATCAGGTCAATAGTTCCTTTCCATTTGGGATCCCATCTAAAGATTTTAATGTTATACTGCACCAGGAACTGCAAGGAACCATGAAGGGTCATTGCCCAATGCCACTAAAATTCCCCAGGACTTGTCCATCTAACACTTTGCATATTTGAAAGTAGCAGCCACGGAAAACACGCTGATTTACTACTATTGAAGAAAAATTTGGACCTTTGGGGACTTTACAGGAGGCAGGAACTCATTTGTAACCTGAAATCTCTCCTGAACCAGCATCCTGATAGCTGCCAGACAGCTCTTGGCTGAATGGCAGGGTTGGGACAGCAGCTCAAACAGCATCTCGGTAGCATTAGTGCCCCGTCCTACAGGATTTAGCGGGTGGAGGGGATGCTCTATTGATGCACCTGTCAGTCAGGTGAGGTAGAACCATCTCACCACAATAGCATTAGATAAATCAGGCTAAAAACCCTGGGGCCTAGGTGTGAATTGAGATATCTCATCTACAAAGGAAGAAGAAAGCGAAACCTTAAGAACTGGGCTGCTGATTTTATGTGAAGATCAAAGAAAAATGTTCTCTGTTTATGATAACGAGTCTATGCTTTATACAATGAAGTAAATCCCATCTCCCTGGGCCTGCTACGTACATTTTGTTTCCTCTTCTGATAACTCCAATTTTCAGCCCAAAGCATAATTTCCTGCTATATGAAGAAATGATCAAACACTATTCGTGGAGCACATGGTTTTTCTGCAATAAACTACTATCTGCTTTGCAGACACCTACAAAACGAGCATTTAATGCTTTAAGACAAATATCATAAATAAAACTTCAGTGTCCTGCGAGGGCTTAAAATAGCAAAAGCCAAAATTAGTCTGAACAGTCCAAGAGTGACCAGAGCAGGTGCACTGAAGAAGCCGTAGCAGAAAAACTCTGGTCCTGCTTAAAAACTGCCCTTTCAGCTTCCAGTAAGCCAGACACTTCTGTAGTTAAAAATATAACCATACGATTAGTTTTCATTTGGGGAGGGAAGAAAGCTATTCTCCTAAAATGTGGTGCCAGGAAGTATTATGACTAGTCTTGTAATCCCATTGCATTAGGAATGTCCATTAAATTTAGCATAAAGTTCTTGCTCAGAGGTTTTTTTTAGGATCAGGCAAATACTGATCTATTTTTTTTCTAACATCACGGCAGTTATATCCCTTACTAACTGGATGTGAAGAGAACAAAGAGATGAGAGCAGAAGCAAACTGAGTAACAGTCAGCAAAATGTAAGGATTTTAGATACAGGTAAAAAGCAGCCCACTAAGCACTTTGTGTGACTTTACCAAGAAAAATCAAAAATCAAAAATCCTTACCAAGAAAACCAAAAAATGATGATATTGCAGAAGATTTGTGGTTGGGCTTGCACCTGATCTAGGGCAACACGTCGGGCAAATCAAATGTGTATTCATGAATTAAGACTACAATGGTATTTTTTACAATTCAATTTGACTTTTTGCCGAAGTCCAAGGCAATCCCAAATTAGCTGACGTTCAGGTTGGGACCTGCAAGACGATACTGGGGCTAGAGGCTGCTAACGAGCAATTAGAAACAAAAACAGTTAGTGCTGGTTTGTGGTCAAGTGTCTCCGTGCATACTTCACACCGTGGTAAATCCAAGATAATTTAAAGGTCCTTAATGCTCAGCGAAAAAAAATCATGATTTACCTCTCAGTAGAGTAAATGCCTGAAAAAAGGCAGCTGTTTTGGAGCAGCTGATGAGCCGTGACTTTGTCACAGTGTCACATGAATGTTTTCACCTTGATAAAACCGTAACAGAGTCCTACGGCTCTTTCTTACGAGTCCTGAAATGATTCTAAACTTCAGTTTATCCAGGGAAACATACTGACGTACTTTATGTGCTGTGTGCTGGTATTTTTCAAGAGTAACACCAAAAATAAGGATACCTAGAGAATCAACACTGTTCCTGTACATAACTTACTGCAGAGATGATATTCAGGGACATTATTAGGGATGTAACAGACTCATAGAAAACATGAACCACAAATTTTATTAATAAAACAGGTACTGCAGACTTTTCTGGAAATGGAGTTTAGTTTAAAGTTCTTAACCCATATTGAAGTTTGTATGTCATTCAGTTGTGAGAAATGGCTTTGAAGAAACACATGAAAAGGGAGAACTGAAAATCGTCTGTCCTGTATCTGTGTTCTTAAGGCTTTCTCACTAAAAGCCTGGAAAAAGCAGGGCACAATTTTATACAGCACTTTTGGATAAACTCATGAAAGTTGTGGAAAACTTTTGGAAAAACTCGATAAATGTTATATCCATTTTGCATCCCAAACCCATCTTTTCTCATTCTCTTTTCAGAAGAGTGAGAGTTTCTTTCCTCTTTATATTTCTTTAGAAATACATTTTTAAACTTTTACGGAGGATCTGAGGCAAGCTTACTTTCAAACCACAACAAAATCATTTTTCGGGATAACTCTAAAGAAACTGCAATTAGTGATTAAAACAAAAAATAATTTCCCCAGTGCAGGCCTAGAATTCTGAAGTCTTTCCATTTTCAGAAGTGTTTGCAATAGAGAAGCAGACTTAGGTTGGTCTCTGTGTAACTCCAGCTGCTCAGCTGAGTCCAGGAGCGCTGCAGAGCAGGCTGCTGTTTTCCTGAACTGAAAAAATTAAAAAGAATTTGAAAATTTGAAAAGAATGCTGAAAATTGAAAAGAGAAGTCTCCAGGGAGCGTTAAGAATCATTCTGTACGATGTCTCTCCCTCAGGCTACTCCCTTCTGCTTTAACTTGTTTTTAGGATTTTTATGCATTTCAGCATTTTAAAGAAATAAGCACGCAGAAAATGTATTCTATAAGGGCAAATTTATAGACACATCTGGAAGACATGTTTAGAAAAAAAGCATACATCTACATATATCTTAAAATGCTGCTATATTTAAAACGAATTCCTAAACTCTACCTGCCTGCCTTATTGAAATGCTGATAATAGGAATAGTGCAATTAGTGTGTTGCAGATGAGGCAGAGGGACAGTTCCCAGGTGACCTGTAATCTCAGCAAACAAACAGTAGCTCGTGTACAGTATCTTATCACCCTTCCACCTCTCCTGATAACAGGCTCTAGGCTCACGGTTCTTATCCTGATTAGTCTAGAAGATCAATAAACTGCTCTTTAGGTGCCCTGCTTGGGTTCTTCAGGTGAAAACTCCCCCAGCTCCAAACCATAGATTGGTTTGGATGGAATGCAGGAGAAACAAGGACTATTTCTAGCCACTGATTCTCACCAGAGCTGAACAAAAAATTCCAATTCAGGCTAAAATCCTGTGCCTGCTCACTCGACACGTACAAGCCTGACGGCTTTGTTTTACCCTACATAGGAGTCCTATCTGTGAGATTTGAAAGGTTAAAGGGCTAATATCAGCTGTAATACAGATTTGCAGATTACAAAACCACTGTAAACATCTACTTTGATCCGCACGAAACAGAATATCAGCCTCCTGCTCAACTAGAGGGCATCATCTCCGCAAAATGCTCATTATAGAACTATTCAGTGATGGCACCGAAAACTCCGCATCTGAAAAATGAGGATACATTTAATTAATCTCATTAAAAGCAACTTAAAACAAGACTTTTATCTATATCTGTCTAGCTGCTGGATCTTCTTATACATTTGCCTGTTAGTTTGGGAAACTACTTCATAACGTGTACTTACAGAACGGTATTTAACGTCTCTGATTGCTTTTGCCTTGAATCTTTCATTGTAAGATAAGTTTTAATCATTCTTGCAGCTCTTTGGGACGCTTTCCCGTATGCTTTTGTTCCTACTAAATCCCTGATTTATGGACACTGTGTTTTATTCCAGAAGTGGTTGCACCAGTGCCAAAACCAGATAAAACAGACTCTCATGTACTCTTGCTTAATCTTTCCTGTTGATAAATCTAAGGATTAATATTAACGTCTCTGCACAGGGAGCTCGTGCTCAGCTGCCTCTCCTGCTCCCGATCCACCAGTCTTTTCCAGTTCTGATCCTGCACGGCCAGGCTCTACTGACTGTCTTTCAATATATATGACCTTACGTGTTGCTGTGTTGCATATAGATAATTATACTTGCATCTTTCTTATCGGGGGATTTGGATCAGTTTGTATTGGTGATCATTTGGTGAGCATTCATAATGAATGATCTTCATTATTTATCAGTTTCCTGGTCTCTGTGCCTTCTGTAAACTTTATGGGTAACGTTTTTATGTCCTCTTCCATGTCATTAATAGGAACATTAATAAAATAGAGCAGCAGAATTTATGCAAGAATAACCTCACCAGAATAACTGCTGTTTTTCAATTACTGTTTGAGAACCATCAGCTAGTTTAAAAAAAAATAATAAAAATTTAATGTGACATTTAGCCTTTGCATTACTTTGGCTTCCTTGTCAGAATAAGTAAGTGTGTAAAAGCTAATCAAGTGACCTTCTTGACTGAGGACATGATTCCTCTGTCACACCTGAGGATGTCAAGCTTGTCTGACAAGATCTTTTACAACACAGGTTGGTTGGAAATTCTTACACCTCTTTATTTTTGAATTCTTTATTAATGAAGGTCTGCTGTCAATTATTCAGTGATCAGTGCTAGGCTATCTGGATTGCATTAAATGGGGCACTCTGTCTATCCCATCTAAATAACGCCACTTTTTCTACTGGAGTACCAAAAATGATTCAGAGAAAAAATGCTTATTAAAATAGAAATGTTATAGCAATGATCTAGAGCTCTTCATTCGCTAAAGGTTAACTTTAGAACATACAACTAACATTTCCCTGAGTTTCTCTTGGCCCAGAAATAATTTTATTGCCATCAGGGGTTCTGAATTCGATAACCTGGCTTTTTCTTATAACATGGAAGAGAAATGCTATTAGACACCTCTCCGTCGCTGCGTAATTATTAGACATTTTTATTTCTAAATAATAATGAGATTCAGATTCTCAGTGATCTGAATGTATAGTTTTAAATTTCCTTCTCCGTTTCCTGATGAAAAAGAAAGTAATTTTTTTTCACGACACTGTAAAACGCAAGCATTATTAGAAATGCACATTTAAAAACAGTTCACATTTTGATGAAAAACCGCCTGTTTTCAGAGCCTACAACCAACACAGAGAAGAAAAGGAAAGTGGGAGATGGTATGGGCTGGGGCGTACCACAGGCCAGTATCCTGCCTCCAACAGTGGCCAAAATTAGGACCTTTAGGGAAAAGAATGAGTGTAACTCCCAGTACTGCCCAGTTATCCACTGAAGTACAATGAATATTGGGGTTTTTTGGTGGGGGGAAGATATGTATACATATATCTGCAAATATATGCACACAAAATGCACATATATATATATACACACATGTATCCATGCACACACTGACACAGACACTCACACACTTGTGTATTTATGGATGGAACAGGGCTTCACGGTTCAAAATTCTGAAGGTATCTGGCCATCCCTTCCCAGTTTCCAAAAAGGCTACCGGAAAGGATGGGCATGTTTATTCCTGGCTCCACCCTGGAGCAGTAGGTGGTAGCTACCAGGCTGCACCCAGAGGAAGACCTGGCAGAAGAGGGCTTTGCCCATCTTTAGGTTGCAAAGCTCAGTGCTGGGAGGCGAAAGGGCAGGGAAAGCGGGCAGGCTTTCCTGCAGTACTCACCGAGCTGTTTTCCACTTCTTTTTCCACCGCTGAATGCGACTCCTTGTTAGCCGGGTTCTTTGGTGCAGCGAATTCTGGTTTCTTCATTTTTGTGTCGGGTTTGTTTTCTTTGGCATCTGGCTTCCCCCCGGACCTGGCGGGACTTGGCTTCTGGGAGGGCGGGATGCGCGGGAGGGCTGAGGGCGAGGGGCTGACGTATTCATCTTCTTCCCTGAGCTCCTGCGGCAGCACCGCCGGGTTCATTTTCACGTAGTAGCCGTGGTAGTGATCGTGCAGCTCCCCGTTCTCCGCGCTGACGGGATTGTGATGGGCGGAAAACTTGGCCTGGTGTTTCACAGCCACCTCCTCCTTCCCTGGCGCTTTGGAATACAAAGGCTTGTTAACGCTGGGCGTTATATTCCCGGCGGCCAAAAGCTTTTTTTCTTGACTGAGTCTTGCCCCAGAAGCGGAGCTTTGCCTTTTGGGTTGTTTCGAAGGAGAAGGCTCAGAAGAAAGAGGAGGACTATGCCTTGGACTCGCTTCTGGGCTTCGGGGG
The DNA here is from genome assembly GCA_033628505.1 of Tringa tobata. Classification (NCBI taxonomy): domain Eukaryota; kingdom Metazoa; phylum Chordata; class Aves; order Charadriiformes; family Scolopacidae; genus Tringa; species Tringa tobata. The sequence continues at coordinate 22,423 of JAHREE010149893.1, read as the reverse complement.
GGTGTCGTGCCTTTCCGATAGAAGTGAGGGGACTCTTTTGGGGTAGGAGGCTGCTCCTGGACTTTTTCCTCGGGTTTTTCTTTCACCTCCATTCCTTCTTGAAATTTTTGCTTGATATAATCGGGGCCTGAAAAATAGCGTAATATAAATATTAGGACTAAAATAAAAATGAGCCTTGATGGTAAAACTGTTGCATTGGGAGGGAGTGCCCTGCTAAAACGCCAGCAGGGGTGGGCGTCACCAAAATTCACTGCTGTCTCTAGTGATTTACTCTACATCGCTCAGGAGTGGAAGCTACTGTACTTTTTCGGAATTGTTGGGATTAGTTACTAATTTGGCTCAGTCACTTTATCTCTTCAGCTTTGCAAAGGACCGTAGGACATAAATTGTCTCTGAAGACTGACTTACCCCACACACCTACCACTCTTTTCCGAGATGCATGTTTTGAGGTATGTTTTGTATAATTACCCTAACCTATTTAACTTCTGCCCTCATGATCATAGTACCTGTTTGACATGGAAGTAATTAACCATCAGAATGAAACATCTCTTCTGCCCTTATAACCTACAGGAAATAGGGCTTGAATCACTGTTTTTCCCTTTCCGTGCATGTTAGTGTGTCATAAATTGAAATATATGTGCCTTGAGGTCTCGCATACTGGCTTTGTCTTCCTAATCCAGGTGAGATTTAGATTAGATTTTAGGAAGAAATTCTTTGCTGTGAGGTTGGTGAGACACTGGAAGAGGTTGCCCCGAGAAGCTGTGGCTGCCCCATCCCTGGAGGGGTTCAAGGCCAGGCTGGATGAGGCTTGGAGCAACCTGGTCTGGTGGGAGGTGTCCCTGCCCAGGGCAGGGGGTTGGAACTCAATGATCTTTAAGGTTCCTTCCAACCCAAACCATTCTATGAAGACCCAGGTTAACCATTCTAGTAGGTAACACGATTCTGCTGAGAAGCCAGGAAGACAAATCCTCTCACATTCAGTAGGGAAATACTTAGAGAGCAGCCCGTATGAAGAATATCCTCCCCCCAAATCCTGGCTAAACACCCATGAGCACATTCACCACCAGGACTCACTGATCCAGGTGCACTTCTGTGCAGCTGTTTACATCCAGACAAGCTGGCTGAGACGTTTTCCTCCAGGGTTTGCTTGTCTGATTTAACAGTTCAGTGCTAAAACTTGAGCAAACACTCTGCTGAAGAAACAGAATTTCTGTAAATCTGCATTGTGGGCAGTATTTTCTACTTTTCTTCCTAGAGGCCACATCCCAGACCCCAGGATCAGGTCCCACAAGAAGCCAGAAGCTGGGGAGCTCTGCGAACAAGGAACCAGGACGATCCTTTTTGTATGTTCAACGGCGGCTCCTGCCGAATACATCGCAACTAATTCTCCACTTCTCCCCTTGAATTTTTTTTTTTTTTTTACCTTCTCTAAGTGAGGCTTATCTGTGGTTGATGTCACAGAGAAATTCTGTGCCCAGAGAAGAACGTCCGCACACATTTCTCTGCTCTGGAGTTTCAGGGAGGCTCTGGCTGTGTGAGGCAGACACAGAGTTTTTACAGATGCCAGAAGCATATGCATCCCTACTCAGCGCTGAGATGAGAGGAAGGAAGAGCAGCACGAAGTTTCTGGAAGTCACTGAGTCATCTGGTAAGTAAGGAGATTGCCGAGAAGAAGAATTACTCGGCGCTCAACGTCTTCTGAGCAGGAAAATGGCAATGTTTTTGGCACATCTGAAAACCAGGGGTGGAAACAGGGAGCTGCTGGGAGAGAAGGCTGGACGTAGACAACCCAGGAATTGTTCTCAAACAACATTTGAGGAGGAAGATGTGAGGAACTAAGCCTGCACAGGGGGAGAGGACTAAAGGCGTGGTTCTTATGGCTTTTTACAACCTTCCTGGTAAAAAGGGAAAGGCTGCACAACGCAAATCAAAAGCTGCCATATATAAAGTTACAGTCACGATCGCCATTCACAAAAATTCTCTGTCACATAGGGGATTTCCTTCCATCTTTGCTGAGATGCATAAGGTAACGCCGAGGGGTTCAACATGCTTAAACTTTGCTTTTTTTCTCTTTTCCCATGGGATATAATTAGGGCTAAAAGAGCTCTGGCTAACCTTTAAGCTCAAGCCATGGAGCCATGAAATTGCTATGATTATTTATTACGGACACATCCACATTCACATTAGCTCGCTCCTTATGACTGCTGCGGTGCAAGCACCCCAGCTGCAAAACCATCTCTTCAGCTTAAAATGTTGCTCACATGGCACCTGGTCTGTTCCTCATCTTTCTAGAAAATTCCCAGGCTGTTACAGCTCTCCACTGGCCAATATATGTAAAAAAATGACTTTCAGTAAGATCTGATGGCACCTGACGGGCTGAAGGCACTTTCATATGGGCCTCAGAAATGTCCACCCCTCTCCACTGTTTCCTATGACCAACTAAAAGCCTCCCACGACTGGCTGGGGGACCCTCTCTCCTCCTGAGACCTCCCAACTGTGTCGGAATTTCTGAAACAAGAAGGGAGCCAGGTCTTGGCTGCCCAGCTCTCCATAAAAGACTGGTTTTTTTTTTTTTTTTTTTTTTCGAGTGAAAACCAAAAAACTTAAATGAAGACAAAAATATCATCTTTAACTGGAGCTTCCCGAAGAAGTTATGTGTCAACAGGCTACCAACGCCGTATTTTTACTGGGTCTTTGGCAATATCTGATGGTAAGTGAGACTGAGCCCCACCAGAGAAAGCTGTAGAGATCTGCATCCGAGTAACATCTGAGGGTGTCTCATGAGGATTCAGCAATTGCCTTAACATAACACAGCAGCCCCCCCTCCATCACATATGGCTATTAGAGATACATCCCTTGCCTCCAATCTTGCCAGGCAGGTCTTTCCAGCACTCGAATTCTTGGCTCTGTGCTGAAGTTAGCTTTGGAGATTGTCCAAGGACTTTTTTTACGTCTGTTCACTGTATTCAGTACAATCACATCGTGCACCTGTCTGAATCCCTGACTCCGAGCAGCAAGAAACCCATTCCTGCTCCCTTCTGAGAACTAAGAATATTTGTCAGGATTTACTTTGTTCCCTTCATTAACTAACACTACGGACATGATGCTCCGAGGGCTGGAGCCCCTCTGCTGTGAGGACAGGCTGAGAGAGTTGGGGGGGTTCAGCCTGGAGAAGAGAAGGCTCCAGGGAGACCTTCGAGCCCCTTCCAGTCCCTCAAGGGGCTCCAGGAGAGATGGGGAGGGACTCTTAATGAGGGAAGGGAGCCATAAGATGAGGGCTAATGGTTTTCAAACTGAAAGAGGGGAGATTGAGATGAGGTTTTAGGAAGAAATTCTTTGCTGTGAAGGTTGTGAGTCCTGTGAGACTTTAAAGATTACCCAGCTCCAACCCTCCTGCCACAGGCAGGGACGCCTCCCACCAAACCAGGTTGCTCCAAGCCCCATCCAGCCTGGCCTTGAACCCCTCCAGGGATGGGGCAGCCACAGCTTCTCTGGGCAACCTGGGCCAGGCTCTCACCACCCTGGTCATCCATGGGGCAGTTCTGGCTCATGCAGCAGCTGGATGGCACCATTAAAGTGTGAGTTCACCAGTATTTCTGGGGAACAGCCTCTGAAAGCCGAAGGCCTGTGTAGATGTGTGCGATGTGTGCCCACAGAGTCTCCTACTGTCTGCTGGTCCGCTTGGACAACATTTCATCGATGGCTGTGGGGTGAGGAGAGCTTGGGTTTGGTTGCAAACACCCTCACAGTTGTTCTAAACCTAGAATTTCTGGTGCAGTTCTTGCGTAATGTGTCCTTCCTCCTGGAAGGGCTCCAGTAAGTGATGTGACAGCATGGCCAGTCCCCTAAATGAGAAGAGAAGGGTGCCCTGGTTCTGCCACAGCATTTTTAGAGAGGTGACAGTCGCATGCTTTCCCCCATGGCCTGGTGAGGTAGACATGCTGGCAGCACGGGGTGGCTGCAGGGCTGTGGCGCAAGCAGCGTCTTGAAAATGTCACCTTGCAGGACACTGTAAATGCAGCCAGTGTTTCCCAAGAAGGCCGAGAAGAGACCTTGTGCCTTATCAGCTCGAGGTGAAAACTGAAGCTTGAGAGGGACTGCAGACCATACCCAGGATAGTGAGGAAGATGTAGGTATATATTTATATATACGAGCTTCAGGTCATACTCCCGCCCATGCAATCCAGCCAGTTTCACAGATTTTTGGCCTCTTTGCAAAAGAGAAAAGAGGAGGGTATGGCAAAAGGGTGGGACTGAATGAGGATGAGCTCAGGAAGGGCCGAAGGCACCAGGACTCCTTATGGTAGGGCTGGGGATCCCTCAAGGAGCAATTCTGAATTCCGTAGTTGATATGCATAATTGATGAACCTGCCATAAATCCCGTTCCCACAATTTAATGAGCTTTTGCCTCATTTTAATATAGTGATGTCTATATTCTCAAAATTGTTAATACTTATTTAAACTGGCAAAAAAGGGCTTCTGTGGTAACACATCATCCAACTAAAAAGTTGTGATGTTTTGTGGTAGGACAATGCATTTTCAAGTCACACAAGAACACTTCTGGAATTTTCTAATACTAAAAAGTAACAGAGTGGTTAGGAATGTACATAATCAAAATAAAATAGAATACTCAATTTAAAAAGTACTGTGAGAGCTAAAATATACTATATTCTAATACCTTTTAATTCTGTATAGCACTATTTTCTTTAGGAGTTAATCCACTGCATTCTACCCTTTTGCAACTTTCCATGTCCTCGTGGTATGACCTTGGATGTGTTATAACTTCTTACTTGGTCCACATGTAAAAAGAAGGCATTCAGGGGAGGCTCAGGTTTAAAAGCTTTCCTCTGAACCCACACTATTTAAGATGGGGAATTCTGTTGATAGCACCATGCAATTTCCTCACAAGACTTGTGCTCCAGACCCCTCACCAGCTCCGTTGCCCTTCTCTGGACACACTCCATCCCCTCAATGTCTTTTTTGTGGTGAGGGGCCCAAAACTGGACACAGCACTGGAGGTGGGGCCTCACCAGCGCCCAGTATAGGAGGACCATCACTTCCCTAGTCCTCCTGGCCACACTATGGCCTTCTTGGCCACCTGGGCACAATGCTAGCAGGACCTGGCACTTGGGCTTGTTGAATCTCACACCACTGGCCTCGGCCCATTGATCCAGCCTGTCCAGATCCCTCTATAGAGCCTTCCTAGTCCTGCAGCCCTGGACTCTACATGAGTGGAGAAGGGTCCTGTAAGACCCTGTAGGTGAGCACAGGCTATAGGACTCTAGAGCCTTGTCACCTCGGTGTTTCCGGTCGCCGTGGTGGATCGGTGTTACCAGTTATAACCTGGTTGGCTGCTGAACAAAAGGTGAGGATCCTGACGATGATCTCAAAGGTCCCTTCCAACCATGAAGATTCTGTGATTCCTGATCCTTCTTCCCCTTCTCCCCCTCCAATTTGCGAAGGCCTAGCCACCACCTTTAAATCAGTTAAAAGTGATTTGGATGGAAGGTGCTGTAATTATACCCTGCGCAAAAATGCTAATTTGGGAATTACCTGGCATTACCAATGAGACTATGCTTATTAGGTCATCATAATTTGCAAAACTATATTTAAAACCTAGGGGTTGATATGTTCTTTACCATAGGGACCGATTTTGTTCTTCAGACAGTTCCTCTCGGTTTGTTTTTCAGAGGAGAAAGAAAAGCTTGCCAAAACTACCTTCTTAATATATGCAAATAGCATTTAGGCTCTTAATCTGTACAAATTTAGATTAAAAAAAAAAAAAGACAGCTTCTCCTTAAGAGAAAAACCTCAACTTTACCAATAGTTTTATAAACATCTTATAATTTCTTCATGAGATACCCTCCACTTTTTTGTCCCCACAGCCTCACCATTCTTACAATTAATGAAAAACAAGCGTTTCATATTACAGTTCTATCAGTCTCTTGAAAGCAAAAAAACATTGCGATGCCACTAATGGAGGCTCTAGAATACAATATTTACAGAATATATTATTTAAGTAATCATTAGGTAAGCGCATGCTTATTTCTGTCTTTTAAACCAGAGTACACATGATGTGATGTAACCTAACTATCTTCACTGCTAGAGAAAGGGTTAACAAATCTATAGTCCTATAGGAAGATTAACCCAGGTAACAAATGACCCTATAATTTCATGATTACAAGAAAATTTATGTAATAAATTCCACCCATGAAGCAGATACTTCATTCCCTAATTCTGTTTGCACATATGCATCGTTAGCAGAAAGACTCTCCATCTTCAGTGCAAGGTTTATTGACCATATGTGGGACAACGGTGACATGACCAAAGCTATTTGCTCAAGGAGGCCACCGCAGGCTGCCAAGATTAGAGGTCCCTTTTCACGAAACTCCTGAACATTTCTATAAAAAAAAAGACAGAATTCCTGCTCTGAAAAGTTCACAATCTAGAAGTACAAAAGATAGCAAAAAGGCTACACCAGCAGCCCATTTTACAGATGGGGGAGCTAAACTAAACGGAAATCGTGACCCAAAGCACGTGTTTCATCTGAATAATCTCTCTGAAGTCATGGGTCAGCTGTCAATAAAGTGTTGTCACCCTCAAAGCTTTGCTAAATCTTTGGTAAAGTGATAGCCTGAAGTTGCACAGGAAGCCTTTGTCAAAACTCAGAATGAAGTGCAAGTCTTCCGAGTAATCCAAAGCCAACACAGCACTTTGGCCTTAAGTTTGTCACATATCTTCATAAATGTCACCTTCCTGGAGAAGCTGAGAACTGGCAACTCAATCAGATGGGTGGAAGGAAAGAGTAAATGATGAGTAAGTTTCTTACTGCACATTATATCCTAGTACAAATACAAGGTATAATATTTTTGAAGCAAAGCCGAAGTCTTTTGTGTTTAAATGTGCTGTAATACAAAAAGGAAAATACACTGTTTGGTGTTGGTACTACAGGTTCCTGTATATGGTTTGAGAAATAAGCCGGTGAAAACCACCTGGTTTGTTATCTTCTGATGTCACCGATGGTTTTCTAAAATATTCCTGTTGGCAACAATATCTATGCTCTCATAATAAGATTTATTTGCTACTCTGATGAGCATTAATAAAACTTGAAAAGCCTGGTGACCCATTAGAGGATCAATTAATATAGGACCTGTTTCCCGCGAGCATCCCAAATGCTAGGATTTTTCAGGATGGGACATCTATTTCATAATAATTCCTCAGCACTCAGGATGGTAACTGTAGGTGAAGGAAATAAAAATAATCATTTATCAGTCTGCTACAAAGAAGTGATTTGATGAGTCATTATGAAACTGCAAATAACTATATTCAGTAAATTTTAGAAAGACAGGGGTCTTTATTATTGCTTCATTGTGGAGATGTGTAGGGGGAGGGGGAAGAACTATAATTAATGTCATTAGTACTTCCTCTGTTTTATTCTTATTTTTCTGAAGCTTATACTGGTAAGAGAAAAAAAACCCCACAAGTTTTTAACTGCTAGGCTGCTGGCTTGAATTCAGCCTAAATGAATTGAGGCAATATCACGTGTCAAATGTGCCAAATCTCAGCAGACTCAGCTGGGACTGAATGGGGCTGGAAATTAACAGGTGAGGATCACCACCACTGATAAATTGATGGATATAAGTAAGGGGCTTAAAGAGGTACAGGGCTCTGAGCAATCATTTCTGCCTGACTTTGATATGGTTGTTTAAGAGGTATCACAGAATGATATGGGGTTGGAAGGGATCTCTGGAGATCATCCAGTCCAACCCCCTGACAGAGCAGGGTCACCCACAGCAGGTCCCACAGGAACGTGTCCAGGTGGGTTTGAATGTCTCCAGAGAAGGAGACTCCACCACCTCTCTGGGCAGCCTCTGCCAGGGCTCTGCCACCCTCACAGGAAAGAAGTTCCTCCTCATGTTCAAACAGAACTTCCCATGTTCCAGCTTGTGCCTGTTGCCCATTGTCCCTTGTCCTGTCACTAAGCACCACTGAGAAGAGCCTGACCCCATCCTCTGGCAACCCACCCTTTAGATATTGCTCAGCATTGATGAGGTCCCCTCTGTCTTCTCTTCTCCAGGTCCCTCAGCCTTTCCTCATCAGAGAAGTGCTCCGGTCCCTTGATCATCTTCGCAACCTCTGCTGGACTCTCTCCAGCAGTTCCCTGTCCTTCTTGAACTGGGGAGCCCAGAACTGGACCCAGTGCTCCAGATGTGGCCTCCCATGGACAGAGTAGAGCGAGAGGATGACCTCCCTCCACCTGCCGGTCACACTCCTTTAATGCATCCATCAGCATCCCCTCTCTGACCGTGCACCTCTCAGCCTGGCTCCTGCCTGACCACGCTGAGAGCAAGGATGCATTTTTCACTAAAGGTGAACAAACGCAGGATCAAGGACAACTTTTGACTTAGGACTCTTTCCAGTAAACCAGACTACACTTACTCTTCTCTGATTTACCTGAGTGCTAATTAGTTTATGCCAGGTCCCCAAATAGGCTATGTGGACACCTGCATTCTTTTGTGGCTTCATTCAAGCCCTGCTCCTTCATGGAAGAAGGGGGTGTTGGGCTTTGGGTTTGTTTTTTATACACACACACACACTGCTGTTCAGTGGCCTTTCTTCTCAGACAGAAAAAAAACAGCCATTTTACTATTTCCTGCCAGAAGCTGTGGCTATTTCTCTCAATCAAGCAGCCCAAAGGCACCAAAGACATTTCAGAAGCTCAGCGTGGACATGTGAGCTTCATCCTCTGCCCAGGAGACAGAGAACTTCCATACCCCATTGCTGCCAGACAGGTAAAAACACCAGATGCACAGGGCATGTCCCAGGCATGAAGTCAGTCATTAATTTTCCCGGCCACTTCTACAAACATTTTTTTTTCTTTGCATTTTAAGCATCAAAGTGCTTTTAATAGTTGTTTAAATTGCAAATCTGTAGTGATTGACACAAAAAAGTAAAAGGATGGCTTCAGCTGCCAGAGAGAGGGACTGCTAAGAGTTCAGATATGTGAGATGCTGCCTTGTGATGAAAAAAAAGAGGAAGGAAAACATTTTCAGTTCACCTTGTGACTACTAGCTCATTGTCTGACATCTCAAAGTCCTGTGTTGCACCCGTCTTCACTCTGGAACAAGAGATGCTGAAAACAATGAAGAAAATGTATTTTCAGGCGTAGGGAGGAGCATGATTTGAGTTTGTTCCGGATGGAAATGACAAGAGCTTTTAGGTTACATTTGTGAGCCAGAGGACCTCCAAGGCCGTTTGTACACAGTCGAATTATGTCCACGGAGGCCCCGTGGCTCGACGGGGCGTACACAACCACCCTGCTGAGGCCACCCTCCGACTGGTGACGAGGCTTCCTTCCCTTCGCTGTCCCTTCGACCACGTTACAGCTGCCAGCCCACCGCAGGCAGGAGCTTTAGGGTGGGTTATTTTTTTTTTGTGACGTGACCCACAGCTGGAAAGCAGGAGGTGGTGGAGCAGTGCCCCAGGCTCCGCTGTTGGTGCGCAGGGGCCCTCCTGATGCCCACACTTGCCCCACCAGCGCTGGGTCTGGAGCAGCAGCGTGTCCTGGAGAGGGTGGTGATGGATAATGGTGTGTACGGGAGATGGAGCCAGGGCTGAGAGCAGCCCTGAGGAGAAGGACTTGGTGGTGGTGGTGGATGAGAAGCTCAGCATGAGCCGGGAACATGCGCAGGCAGCCCAGAAAGCCAACCCCATCCTGGGCTGCATCCCCAGCAGCGTGGCCAGCAGGGCCAGGGGGGGATTCTGCCCCTCTGCTCTGCTCTGGGGAGACCCCACCTGGAGCACTGTGTCCAGCTCTGGAGTCCTCAGCACAGGAAGGACATGGACCTGTTGGAAGAAGTACAGAGGAGGCCACAAAGATGCTGAGAGGGCCTGTTGAGATGCTGTGATTGCCTGTTCTTCTGGACCACCACCTTGTATCGGGGGACTGAATCACAGAACCTTCACGGTTGGAAGGGACCTTTGAGATCATGAGGTCCAACCACAAAAAGAAAAAAACCAAACAAACACAAACAGACACAACCCAACAAACTTGGGCACTACAGCATGCCCTGAAGGGCCACATCTACACACTTCTTAAATACCTCCAGGGATGGTGACTCCACCACCTCCCTGGGCAGGCTGTTCCAGTGCCTGACCACTCTTTCAGCAAAGTAATTCTTCCTAAGATCTAATCTAAACCTCCCCTGCCCCAGCTTCAGACCATTTCCTCTGCTCCTGTCATTATTCCCTTGGGAGAAGAGGCCAACCCCCACCTCTCTACCCCCTCCTTTCAGGGAGTTGTAGAGGCCAATGAGGTCTCCCCTCAGCCTCCTCTTCTCCAAACTAAACATGCCCAGTTCCCTCAGCCTCTCCTCGCGTGACTTGTTCTCCAGACCCCTCACCAGCTTGGTGGCTCTCCTCTGGACGTGCTCCAGCACTTTGACATGTCCTGAGCACTTTGACACTCTGGACACACTTCAGAACTTGAACACAAGCCTGCTTCAGAGCACATCAAATATTCCCAGGGGGAGAGTTGCAGACGTATTGACAGTATGTTAATTTTATTAACGTATTTAACAAGAGTAGAATTGCATAGAGGGTGTTATCCCAAATAATGACTGCAGTGGAGACCTGAAATGTGCCTGCAGCACGTGCTGTGGAGACGCTGGGGAAAGCTGAGAAAAGCTAAGGTAAGAAACCCTGAGAAGTGGCATTCTGTTGTCCCCGGTGGCAGTACAACTGCATCTTCCCGCACTCCTCTGCCTGCCCACAGCCTGACAAAGTGCATTAGTCACTTTTCCTAACAGGAATCCTTGAACCCGTGTGATATAGCTCTCTTGTTTCCGGAATTTATGAAACAGATTCATTTAATTTTGCAGACCTGAGCTGGCGCTGTTGTTTAGGGACCTGCTTTAACTAGGAACGGGATAAACCCCTCTCTCCTTCCCCCCTCCTTCACTGTTCCCTTTTGTTTTTTAAAATGCCACTCTGATATTTCTAACCTTAGTGCTTACCATGGCAGAAGTCACTGAAACCAGGCATGAGATCAGATCTCATACTGCAGTCCTGCACAAGTTGCTCCAGAACCACAAATCCTGAAATCCTCAGCGATCCACGTCTTTTAAAGAAGACACTGAGTCTTCCCTGAAGAAGAGACTTTGTTCCTGGAAGCCACGGGTGCTGCCTGTCCCACATCCACACATCGGAGAGCCCGTTTTTACCTCCGTTTGTTGCGGTACTCAAGTCACGTGAGATGGAAAGGTTAACATTCAGTGAAAATGGTGATTAATCCAATACTGTTTATAAATTGTAAAAACCACATCTCCCGCCCTGTAACTGGATAGAAGCTCTTAGGAGCTGATTTGCTTTCTACAAGGAAAAATTACTCGATTTTGAAAGAATGTTGACTGGTGGCTTTGAGTGAATGACACAAGTAGATAAGCCAGACCAGAAACGTGAGCTACCTGTTCCCTCCTGACCTGTTGAGATCTACCTTCCTCACCTGAGTTCCCTGAATTTTTCCACATTCTTCAGAGATTCCCGAAAATTCTACCTGTTGGTCTTTAAAATAAAGATGAATCGGAAATGTAACGTTTTATTACTGAATATGCAAGAGGTTCCACTCCACACTGGTTTTCCTTTAAATTACCAAGAAACTTCACTTAGGCCATGGGTGCAAACACGCGCTGGGCTGGCCCGGCTCCAAGGAGAAGGAGCAGAAGGGGTCAGTAGTGAACATTCATGCCATTCAGCCCGGGAAACTTCAAAGGGCTACATTTTCATCCCGCTCGCGGGTGATTTGAAAGTTACAAATGGTAGAGTTAACCTTAGCCTTTCCTTCATCTCTCCCTGGCTCACCAATAAATCTCTGATATTCACTGAAATGTGCAGCTTGTTTAAGGACACTGAGATGCTGGACGTTGTTTCTCCTTGACTTCATGGAGACTATTCTTGTCAGGATCGTATGACTTCAAAACGAACACCCATCCACTTGAAAAGTTCACATAGACCAAGACAGGAGGTGACTTGTGTTCTCCCCCTGACAATCGTACAGGTTTCACCAGAAAGAATAGGGAATTTAAGGTTTCACCAGAAAGAATAGGGAATTTAAGCTTTTATACCATGGAAAAAAAATCAGAGTAGGATGGGGGTGTAAATAATCACTAAACTAAAACTAATAAAAAGATGATCGTTTATTATATTAATTCAATTGCATCAAAGTTGTCATTAACATCTGCTTAATCATAGCATTACCGCAATGAATGAATAAACAAACATTCATCCAAACGCAGGAACACTCTCCTGGGGGGGGGGAGGGAAACACACAGGGCATTTTCAGCTTGTTTGCTTAAAGATCAGTTCTAAGTCAGGATAAAACAGCGACATTAAACGAAGTCTCTCAAATTTAGGTGTTTCACTACCTTTGTAAAATAAATCCTTAATAAATCTGCTCTTAAACATTCAACAGAATTCAGGTAGGGCTTTGCAGAATCCGCCACTCGGGGCAGACGTCAAGGCCAACGTTGGGATATTCATCCTTGAAGTAGAAACTGAGGCGTTGCTGCTAACAGATTTGGGGTAGCATTGGCAAAGGGACCTATATTTCACTGAAAGGAAAGGGATGTGAGTTTTTCCACGTCTGTGTCATTTAAAAATACGTGATACTGAGGAGGTTTCCATTCGTGAGTAGGCACTTGTGCAGATTTTACACCTTTTCACGGTAACAGGATCTGTACCGAGGTCTGTGTAGTCAAATATGGAACTTCAAAGCACTATCCTGATCTTCTAACACTACACCAGCTGCTGCTCCTGCCTGGGACCCTTCATCATCTTGCATTTTAACAAAGTCCCTGTGGAAACAGCCCTACCCAGCAGGACTCCTTGTACCGCTCCCAGTCAAAGCTAAGCCCCTGGCAACACAACATTGGAAGAAGGAGCAATACAACAAAAATGGGTTTATTCACCATTTAAAGCTTCAATGAAACAGCTTTAAAAACAAGCAGGAAACATTATCATGAGAACCTGATATCAAACGAAATCCTGAAGCAAGAAAGTAGAAGTGTCTTCCTAATTCTTGTAATCAATTATGTATGTTCAGCAGCAGGAGAGTGCTGATCCCTCTTTTGTGCCGAGTAACCCTGTGAACATTCTCATCACAGGATCACAGAACAGTCAGGGTTGGAAGGGACCTCTGGAGATCATCCAGTCCAACCCCCTGACAGAGCACATCCACCCAGAGCAGGTCCCACAGGAACGTGTCCAGGTGGGTTTGAATGTCTCCAGAGAAGGAGACTCCACCACCTCTCTGGGCAGCCTCTGCCAGGGCTCTGCCACCCTCACAGCAAAGAAGTTCCTCCTCATGTTTACATGGAACTTCCCATGTTCCAGTTTGTGCCCATTCCCTCTTGTCCTGTCCCTGGGCACCACTGAAAAAAACACTGGCCCCATCCTCCTGACACCCACCCTTTAGATACTGATAAGCACTGATGAGGTCCCCTCTCAGTCTGCTCTTCTCCAGGCTGAACAGCTCCAGGTCTCTCAGCATTTCCTCATCAGAGAGGTCCCTTGATTATCTTGGTAGCCCTCTGCTGTACCTGTACAGGTTGACCCTGCTCTGGCAGGGGGTTGGACTAGATGATCTCCAGAGGTCCCTTCCAATTCCATGTCATTCTGTGACTCTGTGAAAGTCAGGACACGCACTCCTGTGTTTTGGAAGCGCGAGCCACGTATTTCAAGAGACACATCAGCACAGGCTGGTCAGACCTGCACAGGGCCTGCAGTAATTTGCGGTCAGGACGCGATGCTTCTACAACACCCCAAAGCTGTGGGGTTTGTACAACATCCCCCCATGCTCTGGAGCACTCTCTGCTTCCAGCTTTGATACTTGGCACTTCAAATCACCTTGCCAGTCCCACCACCTCACCTGCAGCTGAGCGAAGAGGCTGCTCCTTCCAGCACCCAGAGCACATTAGCAGAACAGGACCATCTGTGAAATGAGACCAGTCAAAGGGGTTCATAACCTCCACTGGGAAGGAGGCACGATGGGCAGCTTTGGCTGGCAACTTCACACCCCAGCCAAGTTCAACAGGTGTGAGAACAACCAAAATTGCACAACACCCCTGCCTAGAAGGTCATAGAATCACAGAATGGTTTGGGTTGGAGGGGACCTTAAAGATCATCAAGTTCTGACCCCCTTCCCTGGGCAGGGACACCTCTCACTGGACCAGGTGAGCCCCCTCCAACCTGGCCTTGACAGGTCCCACACTCCCCCAGCTGTTCATCCCTGCCCCAGTCCTACAAGGGGTTGTCCATATCATCCATGGCAGTGGCAGGGAGACTCCGGCCCCCACACGCTGTGCTTCAGCCTCCAAATGGAGACGTCAGGCTGAGACACCCTCCAGCTGAAGTCATTAAAAAAAAACTTGAGACGCTTCACTTTGGCCAGACGTAGGATACTCGGACCAATGCCCCCCACCGGCGTCAGGTCAGGGTGCTGGGCAGGTCCTCTCCGTGGTCACTTTGGGAGGTTGCTGCTCTCTTCGCATGCTCATGTTTCCGAGACCTACCAATTCGTTTCACATAGCCAGCACGCATCTATTTTCCATAGTATTTTGAAACTGCCTGGCATCAAAATTCTTACTATTTATAGTTTTACGTGCAACTTAATATTTATTTCAACCTCCAATAGGGATGCTTATTTTAAATGTCAGCGGATTATTTACTATGGCAAATTAATTAGTTACGTAAATGATTCTCTTTTTAGGGAGGAGAGACTGTTAATACTTGTTGGATTACTTGAGCATTACAATCCTTTGAAGTTCTTCAACATTTTTGGATATTTAGTTCAGGACCGTGCAACTTTAAAGCAGCCAGTGCAAATAATATCCCAGAGCTCAGGCGTAAAGAGAATTATTTTGTTTAACTCAGGTATTAACAGTACTTTGGCTCGAATGAACAGGTCACTTGTGCTAAATTACTATGAAATTCCAGTTAAAGCATGTTAGATGGGAACATTTCGTGAATTTATTTTGATGAGTGCTGTATTAATGCTAGGACAACTAAAATAAGGTATCACCAGCTGTTACTAACTAGCTAAACAATTTTTTTCCCTGGTGTGCTAAAATAAATTTTAAAAAGAAAATGATGAATACTGATAGATAGATAGATAGATAGATAGATAGATAGATAGATAGATAGATAGAAATTCACATTTACTTTTTGTACTTCAGCTCCCTTTGAAGTATTTTGAGTGTAGCCACTCACATTTTATTTGCACAAGATTAATACCCACGTGAAAAATGATTGCAGAGAAAATGCATGACTGGTGATACAAAAGGGTGCAGTTCTTTGGGAAATACAACAGGCCACACGCTCACAGTGAGCACTACAAATAAGAAAAAAAAAAAAACAATTGAAAAGCAGCAGCAACACCCAGCTGCTTGCTAAGCTGCCAAAGTGTGTGCACAACACAGATTTTCAGGTGCAGAGCACCAGGGGGCTTTGTATATGACAAGAGGAAGACCATGCCAACAAATTCATTATTACTGGACGCCCTGTCAAGCAGCCAGATGTGCAGAACGACAGAAGAGGCAAGTTCTCCAAGATCATGGGACTGGATGGGACTGAGCTACTTAATACTTTTATTTTGTACAACATATACTTGACTTGTAGAGCTTACCCGTAAATTAAATTTACTTCTTCATTACCATTGTTTGGAGTCTATTTGAAGACGCAACTTCTTTTTTTTTTTCCCCTAGTATAATTTTACTTCATTCCTTTCCAGTTGAGAAACAAAGGGTTCGTGTTGCTGATTAGCAGACTCAGCCAGTCCACCCTACTTTTAGAAACCCCTCGAGAGCAAGAAGGATGGGAAGCCATCAGGAAACGGCTCCAAAACCTGCTCTGCTGCGAAAGCGAGGCTGAGCGAGAGAAAAGACATCTGAAGGGGATCTCCCCAGTGGGGATGGTCGGGGCAGGTCCAATGATCAGCCCAGCAGAGCCTGCAGGCAGGAAACGGGGGAAACAGATGGAGCTGAGAGACAAGCGAGAGCGGGGAGCGTGAAGCTGGCGAGCTGAGCAAAGGGGCACCCGTTGTCTCCAAACCCCAAGAAGCTCTTCTACCGGAAAGATCACACAGATTGCAATTAGCATCTGAGCTCTTGGGTGTCCTGAAATCTCTGCACTCAGGGGTCCCATCGAGGGCTCTGGAAGCACACCAATGGAGTTGGTAGGAGATTTTTGCCACGAGGCAGGCTGAGAGAGTTGGGGTTGTTCAGCCTGGAGAAGAGAAGGCTCCGGGGAGACCTTCGAGCCCCTTCCAGTCCCTCAAGGGGCTCCAGGAGAGATGGGGAGGGACTCTTGATCAGGGAGGGGAGCCATAGGATGATGGGAAACAGTTTTAAACTGAAAGAGGGCAGATTTAGATGAGATCTGTGGAAGAAATTCTTTGCTGTGAGGGTGGTGAGACCCTGGCCCAGGTTGCCCAGAGAAGCTTTGGCTGCCCCATCCCTGGAGGGGTTCAAGGCCAGGCTGGATGAGGCTCTGAGCAACCTGGTCTAGTTAAAGATGTCCCTGCTCATTGCATGGAGGTTGAACTAGATGACCTTTAAAGGTCCCTTCCAATCCAACAATTTCTATGATTGTATGATTCTAGAAGATTTATCTGCCTGGAAAAACATACTTAGCATAATAACCAAAACACCATGCAGAAGCTCCCACCTGGGAGCAGACGCATGTCCCTGGCAGCTCCCCTGCCCACAGCTTCCTTGGTGCTCCCGTGAGGGTGCTGGGCAATGAGCATCCTGCTCAGAAACACACTCTGGTCCCATTTGAGGACCTATTTTAATTCAATTCAATTATTGTGCAGGCGTGGTGGGAACACGAAAAGTGTCTTCCACCAAGGCCCTACAGGATGATGGTTCCATAGCAGAGTTGTGTGTTCTGACCATTGTTTCTGCTTGTTCAGAGTCATCGTTGCTCAGAGTTACAGTAGCATCAACACAGCTATGGTAGGAAGGGAAAAAAAAAGTAATTGGCACCATCTCATTACATTCTGGTTCACACATATTCGGCAAAATGCTTATCTAGTGCTGGGAATAATTAGTGAATTTAAATCACTATTACCATTATCATTACTTTATTGATGCTGCTTGTCAACCTCAAGCCATCCTGAGGGTCTGGCACAGGGTAGCACTGTTTAGGAAAACAAACCAGCCACAGCCAGCTCCATTAAGCCAATTTTTCATCTCAAGGCTATTAAGGACTTCAAAGAAGTTGCATCCCCATTGCTGAGAGGAGAAATTGGATCATCAGCTGATCTGGTTGATTTGATTGGACACGGTCTCTTCTTTTCATAGAAAGTCTCCATCCAGCTGCTGAAAGGGAATCCTAAGGGATCTGAAAAGACCTACCTGCACATTAACAATAGAGGCTTTTGAGCCCCAAAAGATACTGTAAGTACTTGGAATATGTTTATCATGCAAAGATAGGGCCAAGTTTATCATTTTAAGACCAAATTATTTATATTCTACATTCTGGATTTTTAAATATACCTGAACAGGTTGGAATGGTCCTGCCAATGACTACAGAAGTGTATAAAGTACAGGCTATTTTCTGGTGTCTCTGCGTTAAGTGTTTCCAGCAGATCAGCATAATTCAAACTGAGCTATGCATTAACCATGTCCTATACGTATTCAGCAGGCGAGAAGCACATAGGTCACACTGCTGGAAGAAGGTAGAATGGAGATCAGCCCATTTAAAAAACAATATTTAGCAAGTTTATGCCATGAAAGCAAAAATTGCAAAGAATCGCTCTGTAACAGCTACACAAATTTTCAGTCCCTTTAAGGCTTACCAAGTCTTTCGTGTTGATGGCATTGACAGGAATCTACATCCTAAGACCAGAGGAATGTAAAAACCCTGATAATTTTGACAACGACCATTTCATCGAACATATATTTACATTTAAGTTAGTATCTATTTGATCTCCTCTTAAATAAAAGTCAGCTAATCAATCTGAACATAATTTAGGAGGTTCTTCAGTGTTGGCTCAAAAAATACAATCCCTCTATACATTAAGTATTTAAGAAGTCATATGTTTGCTGGCAGTAAGTAAAAGAACTGCTATATGAATACTATAGCAGATTTTAATTCTAGCTGCAGAAATGACCGGGTCCTAGGTAAATTCTTCCTGATTATATGGTACGTCCATGGCAGATGGTATTATTGTTGCAAAGAATTATGAGTTTGAACTCTCCTGCAAATCAGTCTGGGATGGAAGGTAACCAGACCTCCAGCCAGCACAGGTGCCTTTGCCCTCACTCACACACACGGGGCTCGCTGCCAGGAACCCAGGAGGGGCTCAGCTGAGAGCTGCTGTCTCTTAGCTCATCATGGTGATGCCTCGCAGAAAACCAGTTTGCAAAGGATCTCAAGGGGTAAGATGAAGAGATCCGTGCCCCTTTCTGCTACGCTGCCCCAGCAGCACCTGTGCTGCCTTCTGTGCTGGCCCCAAACCTCTCCAGGGACACAAACTCCCCTGCCTCACCAGGCAGCCTGCTCAGAAAGTCCTAGCTGGGGAAAAAAAAGAAAAAAAAAATGTTGGTAGTGTCTAAATGCATGAATGTTCACACATTTCAGATGAGATGATTGCTTCAAATTCACTAGAGTGACCACTCAAGCAAAGTTTCAGACAATTCTTGACCAGTCCAAGATGAAAGATGGTTTAGATACGTTCTCGTAAGCTGGGCTGTGCTGAAGACAGGTTAAAAAAGGCTTGCTTTAGGACGATGTTTTCCAGCAGCAGGTTGCATCGTACAGTGAACAGGAGGTTCCTGTCAAAAAGTCACACATATTATTTCTTCTGTATTTCGTGGCAGAGCCCCTGACAAAGAATTCTGGCAAAATATTGATCCAGATTTACTCTGGATTTGTGCTTCGAGAAATTTACTTTTCCCTAAGGGGTTCAACTTCTTAACATTTTTCCTTTCTATATTCCTTGAGTCATTCTGTATAATGCACAAAGTGAGCTACTGAATAAAATATTTCAGAGCTTCGTGTCTTATTTTAAATGAAAATACTGCGTAGGAAGAAAGGGGAACAGATGCTGAAGATGCAAAGTCTCAATCACTCCTGGCTGAAGTCTGATTGTTGTCATCAATATAGATCTCATGATGCTGCTCCCAAAATGGAGGATAAACACTTTAGCCGAATTTTTTCTGTGTATAACATTAGTGATATTCTTACAACAGTTTCAATTTAATATGATATTTGCTACTTTCTGACAGAGACGGTTACGTAGGATGCTGTGAGCTTTCAATCTGCTGATGGGTTCCTTCTGGAAGTGGGTGTATTGAAGTGATAGGCAGAAGGGATAGACAAGTAAAGGCAGAAATCTGAATAAATCTGTCTCGTAACTGGGCGGTGCTGCCTGTCCAGCGTGAAGAAGTCTTTTTGTGCACCCAAATCACACTTCCCACAAAGCGTGGCGCTTTGTTACCCTCCTTAGAACTGACCTGGACAAAAATGTGTGGTCCTTGTCCAACGGCGCAAGTAGTTGATCACCCAACCAAGAGGCATCCAAATCCAGGTATTGCCAGACCGGTGCCTTCACCTTTGGAATAGCACCAGGGAAATGAAGTCAGCATTAGAGTTGCTACCTGGCACCAGCAAACTGGCCTCCTTGGTGCAGACTTCTGCTGAGTATTTACACCAAAACTTCTCCTAGAGCTATCTTTGGTAGTACAGTTTGTTTAGTAAGATACACAGAGATTCAAAAAACACAGAATCTTCTAGGTTGGAAGGGACATTAAAGATCAACTTGTCCAACCGTCAACCTAATTCTGACAAAAAAATAAACACCCACAACAAACAAAAAGCAACACCATCACTAAACCATATCAACCTGTCTTTTGAACACCTCCAGGGATGGTGCCTCAACCACCTCCCTGGGCAGCCCATTCCAATGTCTGATAAACCTTTTGGTGAAAAGTTTTTTCCTAATATCCAGCCTGAACCTCCCCTGGTGCAATTTGAGGCCATTTCCTCTAGTCCTGTCGCCTGTGACTTGGGAGAAGAGACCGACCCCCACCTCTCTACACCCTCCTTTCAGGGAGCTGTAGAGAGAAACAGCGTATCCTCAAAGTAAAGCAGTTCCTCAAAACTGCACATTTTTAGTCTTCTTCACAAATAAAAAATAGAAATTTACCTCCATTTATTCCTAGAATAGACACTTCTACCGAAATCGCATCTACTAGGCAAGGATCCTAAAGAAAACGCAGACGCACCCTGGGCATGTGAGCGTCAACACACCCCTAAAACCCCCCGTTTTACCCCAGCCCTTTCCGCAGTCACTTTGAAAGTTGCGTTGCTGCGCCAAATTAACAATCTCAGTGGGGCAGTGTACAAGCAAGCTCCCGCTTTATAGCACTGTGCTTGGATTTACAGGTCACTTCAACGAGCTGGGATGTGATCGTTGGCCAATATGTGGGGTCTGGTGGGATCATACTATGGGATTTTCCCAACTCTCGTGAAATAAGCCAAAGATAATGCCCACCAGGCAAATAAAAAATAAAGGGTGAATGTTGTTTGGCAAAGTAAATCAGTGTCAGATTGCTTTCTACGTGCACACTGCTGGCTTTCTACAAAAGTATTTAGATTACTGGCTTTCTGGTAACAGAAAGAGGACCAATCAAGGAGAAATGGGAGTTTTTTCTCAAGCCAATTCCAAAAGGCACAGTCTCCCAGTGATAGCACGTGTTCATCTTTGAATCCCAAAAATTAGAGCAGAGCTGGACCATCTTTAGTCTAGGATCAGTGAAAAGTAGGAGAATTTTGAGGGGAAAAGCAATTCCCGCCCTCTCCAAGTCAAGTTGTGGCCAGGAAGGTGTCAGTGGTCCTTCCAAAGGCATGAAGAAGAAGAGAGAGGGCTCTCCATCAGGCAACTACTTATAAGAATTCAAAACACCTTTCTCAGGATGGGGTGAAACACTCTCTGGATGCATCTCTCCCCTAAATTTGTGCTTAAATGCAATTAATCTCTCTGGAGGGGGTCTATCCACAGTGAAATGGAAACCATGGGTTTCTCCTGACCACATAGGTTTTAAAAAAAAAAAAACAACATTTAGGATACGAATCCTCCTCCTTGATTACTATTGTAGGGGCAATTTTCTGTAGTGAAATATGAACTCCAGGAGCTTGTAGAAGAATGGTTAGGCAGCGTGCTGGGGTCACGGCCACTGGTGGCTGGGTCTTTGGGAGCTTGGTGCCCTGAACCTTGCCTGGAGATGGCTGGAGAAGTGCGACCATCAAATCCTACACCAGGCACAGCCCTGAGAGCAAGGCTTTGGACTCCAGCCTTCTTTTTACCCTACCTGTACGTCAACCATCCAGCAGCCTGCCCGCATCTCCCTATTGCAAGCCTTGGGACAGTTCATATTCACAGTTATTTCATTCGTATCTGCTCAAACCAGTCACTGGACAGTGAGACTCCAGCTCCTGAAGCTGCGCAATTGCACTTAAAAAAAAAAAAAAAAAACAAAGAAGTTGTTTATCTCTTGTGGTTGCAAAGAAAAGACAGAAAACACAACATTTTCAAGCTCAAAATCCAGGAAGTAAAAAAACAAAAAAACAAACCACCAGGATTTTAGTATATTTCGAAATGTCATTATTTTAATGTTCTGATTCATGCATTTTGAATGTCTGCGGATGGCAATTCTATAATGTAAACACAGACTTTTAGCTCACAGGCTGTGCATCTGAAAGAAATCCAATTTAATCAGCTAAAAAGAACACTTAATATGTTTCTTTAAAGATGTGGAAATAGCGTCTACGTTCATATTTTGCTGTCAGAGCAGTGCAGTTCTGACACAAACAACAAGGAGTACACCCTGAATTCAGCTTTCACTTCTTAATGCATTTTGTTCGTGTCTCATAACTTCCCACCAATAATTAAAATGCCAAATTCTGTATTTATTTCTTAATCCCACTGTCTTATTGTTTTTAAGGCTGAAGTAGAACTCCCACAGACGTCAGTAAGACCAGCAAAAAACAAAATAGTTTCACAACTAGGCTGAAATGTTTAAAATAACCCTTTCCCCCCACTTTTTTATTAAAAAAAAAAAGAAATAAAAGACTACAATCTTCCTTTAGAAACATTATGATTCACTTCAAATACCAAAACTCCCTACCTCTTATTCCAGAAAGAGGCATTTTTTTTTTATATTACAATTTCCTGAAACATTGAAATAAATTTGTATTTAGTCTGGAGATTTCAGAGTCAATATGTTAACAAAATCAGATTTCTAATAACTGCTCAAAGGACAAAGACAGTAGGGATTTGCTTTGGTCTTCTCGATTCAGAGCTCCTGAGCTTCAGAATGCACAAAGATGTTTGCATCCCCAGCGTTACAAAACAGAGTTCTGCA
>JAHREE010149890.1:0-14349 GCA_033628505.1 Tringa tobata | reverse complement strand
TCCACCACCACTTCCTAGTGACACACTCACTCACTCACCCTCCAAGCGATCGCCCCCAGAAGCAGAGCAGGTCAGCCAGGTACTCACAGCCCATAAGGAGAGGCGCAACAAGGAGATGAAGAGAGGAGTTCGATCCCAGCCAGATATACAGTGCACCAGGAGCCCGCTGTCATCTGCTCCAGGCAGGGGTAGGAAAAAAGAAAAAAAAAAAAGGATATTGCAACAACAGCAATGACTTTTCTTTTGGCAAATCTGTAGAGACAAGTTACCCTCTGTCCCCACAGCCCCGGCTCAAGAGCAGAGCTCAGCCACCAAGCCAGAACATTTTGTCTTGAATACAGCAGCCAACAAATTGCTCAGAGTGTCCTGGGTTGTCAGCAGCCCCAGCTGATGTGCTGTCCTGGTCCTGACAGCTGCTCAGGACATGGAGTCACTAGTTATGAACATCACTTTGCTACACAGAACATATACTTACTTAGTTGCAACCCACTACCACTATCTATCCCCACACCAGAGAGTAGCCTACTCCAACTGAAGAGTTTTTCAGTCTCAGCAACCTTCCTGCTGAGCAGAGGCACACACAGGGCACAACTCCTGTGCTCTCCAGAAAAATCACAGTGTGTTCCAACACAACTGCTTAAGGAGAATCCGTAGTTGTCCGTGCTGGCAGAGCCAGCCACGGCTTCATCTATCAAACAGCACTAGGTACAAAGTCCTGGTGCTTAGAGGGAACAGGATGCCAACATAAAGCAATACACTCCCTTCAAAGAGCTGGGTTGGCTGTGATGACAGAGATGACCTAATGAGACCCTGGGTTGAGGGCATAAAACACAGATGTGCAGTAAAATAAGAGCAAGAGTCAACAAGCAGAGGAACAAATGTTTCTTCTCTTCAGCTTTAAGCAGTTAGAACTTCAGGTAAAATGTTCAGATACCCCACCATTCTTGGAAGTTCAGGGGATCAGCAAGTCCCTCTCTAAGAAGGGAGCTGGAGCCCTGAGACGTTAGGACCATCACTTGATTTTGGAGGGAGGGATATGAAGCTCTTTTTATAAAGAGTGGTGCTAACACCATCTCCTGTTCTGGAGATAGCAACTGCCCCAGTCAGACTGCTGGGAGCAAGGAGTTGGCCTTACCATCGCTATTGATGATGGAGATCAGCAACTTCAGGTAGTTCTGTGTCTGTTGCACAAGGTCCCAGCTCTGCAGAAAGAGAAATGTTGATGGTAAGGTTCTGCCCACAGCAAAAGGCTGTTCTGCAATTCAGGGACTGCCATGCTCTTGGCTTCTCTATCCAGAACAAGGGCAAAGCAGAAATAACCCTGTGGCCATTCCTCAGAGTGACAGACTCCCTTGGAGCTCTAATCGATCATCTCATCCTCTACAAAAGGCAGTCTGGGACAACAGACCAGGCAGGAAAAAAAGAAAAGGAAATAATAAAAGGCTATCTCTCCTATCTGCCTGGCTGGCACAGAACCAGCTTGCCTGCAGCCCCAAAGCTCCAAGCAGACCATGCTCAGAGGGACTAACGTGCTCCAGCAAACACCTGTGGAGCACTGACCCAGTTCTGCAGCCCCCCACACGCGTGCACTTCACCAAACGGCTCAGCAGCCGCGTTACAGCTGTGTATGTGATGGTGTAGCATGATGGGGTGAGCAGGCCAAGGTCAGTAGCCCATTCCCACAACCCGAGCCCTTTGCTCAAAACACTCTGGCCCTTGTAAATGGCCCCAGCAGGCTGCCAGCAGAGGCCTGACCCACTCCTGGCTGCTCCAGACNGCTCAAAACACTCTAGCCCTCGTAAATGGCCCCAGCAGGCTGCCAGCAGAGGCCTGACCCACTCCTGGCTGCTCCAGACAGGCACTGGGCTTCTGCAGTAATGCCCAAGTCGCAGCAGCACCACAGAAGGGCTCCAGCACCACAAGAGATGGAGGTGAAAACCATCAGAACAAGCTCACGCACACCACTCTCGACCACTGTGTCATGAGAAGACACAGGGAATTTCAGCGGTCTGACCGGGGCCAGAACTAGCTGAAGGGAAACAGGAGAGCACTGGCAAGGAAAAGGACACGGGTTTCATCGTGACAGTGTTCGTGGTATAAGTGATGTCTGACCACCAGCAATAGCACACACGCTGTGTGCTTGCATGCGTGCACGTGTGTGTGTAACCACACTTCAGACTGCTGCCAGACAAAGAACATATTACTCTGCTGTGAAGCCTGCACAGCAACAAAAGAGTAGGGAAATGGGGAATACACTCAGCCTGGGGCAGAAAAACACATACTTCCGAAGTCTCTTATCTGCCCAATTCAACCCAATCTTGTGCTTATGCCAGAAAGAATCATCTAGTCATCCAGTCTGATCTCTCTCTACCACAAACCGGAAAGTTTTGATCAGTTGCCCCAAACACAGCCTGAAGCTTGCATTCCCACTGAGAAAAGCACCTCAACTAGGGGTGACAGTTCATCGCTCCTTTAGCAGCATGTTCCAACAGATCATCCTCAAAAATAACAAGCAAGACTACTATTTCTTATTTGAAGGTCTGATTTCCATCTGCAGACATTGCTTCCTGTGCAACCTTTTCCCCCCAGATTGAAGAGTGCTTTAGAATTAGTGTTTTCTCCCTGCAAATGTACTTACACATTAATCAAGTCAACCCTCCATCACCTTTGTGATTAGCTAAACAGACTGAAAACTTCAGCTTTAAGTGAAGCACCATCTCGAGTCATCAGATCATTTCTGCATCTATTTATTAGTAACTCTCTTCAATTTTTTAATATCATTTTTTAAAATACGGGCTGCTCAGTATTCTAGTGAACCAATTTCTAGCCATAAACGAGCTGTGGTCCCATTAGTTCTGCTTCAACTCTGCAAGCTACTTTTCTGTGATTCTGCTTACGCTGACACTTAAACATTATTTACATCCCTGAATGACAAACACTGGCCCAGCACGGGGAGCTCTACTACTTCTGCGGTGCTTCCAGACACGGAGCACAGGAGCGTGACACGCTCCAGCACAGTCAATCATCACAAAACCTGGGTCCACTGATGTGTGAAATGGAGCACACTAAGCAGCAGCAGAAGGCAATGCTCTCTGGCACGAACAAAAGTAAACCTTGAAACTTGGGCAAACACAAGAGTTCAATTATCATTTGCGATGCTGTCCCTGTACGGTCCACTATGATTTTCTGCTCTCCTCTCATAGGACAGGTACCTTGGTGCCCAGTCACTTGGCTCACAGAAGGGGAGGCTGACCTCTCTCAAGACTCTGCACAGCCAAAGGAGTCTGCTCACTGCAGGCACGTGCCTCGCTGAGATTGTGAACGAGTAACGCTGCTTTCTGTTTGCTGGCATGTTCCTTACCTTCGTTACCGACGTATCTCCCTAATGGATTGAAAGCTTTACGCAAGCTACAGAAAAAGATCTGACGTTAGAATCGGCTGCTCTGGGACACACCAAGCCAGGAAGCTTTTGGGCAGAGGATTTCCATCGCTATTCTGAACAATCAAGTCTGCAGCCCCACTCCCACTGGGATGGTACGAAGTGAGCCAGACACTGCAACAGGAGCAACTCGTTCGACTTCAAATCTTTACTTGAATCTCTGACCTCCCACAGACATGCCTGCTTTGCTCACCTGGTACTCGCTCCAATCAATATTCAGAGATTGGGTCAGAGAGACTGGGATACTTAATGGAGCATCTACGTAATCCTGAAAAAAACCCAAACACAATTAGTCAGAGAAAAGCCATGGCTTGAAGGCAGTGAGCTCCAGAAAAAAAAACAAATGTCAAACAGTGCATATCTAGAAGAAAGCACAAAATGCAAAAAAACTGCAGTGGTAAGAATTAACACATAGCCTCTTAGAAGGACTAGTGGACGAGAGGAGTTTTTCTGTGCTCCCAAGAGTCAAAGTCAGGGACATGGCATGTTAATTTCGGAATTACTGCAGGGCTGCTCCACTCAATCATGTCCCTCAGCAGGAGACAGAGTACAAAGACAGAACTGAGAACAGAGGCTATCAATAAGATATCAAATTCAGTAACAGGAGCAACCCGTACCTCCTATGACAGGTTAAGCATCCTAGACTACAGGATAAGGATTAATTTATTTTACATACAAATTTTACAATTAATGAGTAATCTAGTACGTTCACTATCTGCTTTGCTTGCCCTGTTGGTTCCCTCCTTGTGATCAGAAATAAGCACAAGACATATACACCA
The DNA here is from genome assembly GCA_033628505.1 of Tringa tobata. Taxonomy (NCBI): domain Eukaryota; kingdom Metazoa; phylum Chordata; class Aves; order Charadriiformes; family Scolopacidae; genus Tringa; species Tringa tobata. The sequence goes on along the minus strand of JAHREE010149890.1, from coordinate 10,131 downwards.
TCGCTCAGGAACTCTGAGGCAAGACTTAAGCCCAGTAAAGCCCGCAGCTCTCCATTTTGTAATATCCATGTACCTGTTTCCAGTTAAATATGAGACCTTCAGCTGTATAATCCCGGTCTTTGTACTCCTTAAAAAATTCACAGCCTGCAAGAAAAAGAAATAACGAACAACCGTTCAGCTAACTGATATCTAACAACTGAAGTGCCCGTGGGACTGGAAGTGCTGGCAGCCCCAGGCTCCAGAGCACCAACCCAATCAAAACTGCTGCCTGCGGGAAGAGAAGAGCAGTAATCATCAGTACAGCGTGCAGCACGGCCTCCCAGCACAACAACCCAGAGCACTCAGCAGCAAACACACTCACAGAGCAAAGGGCAAACTCCAAACACACAGAAAATGTGGAGTTGGAGGGACTGATTTCATTTTTTCCCCCAACAGGAGGTTTCACCAAGGAGCTACGCTTTCCAGGGCCACTGGCTTTTGCACGGATCTAAGGCATCAGGCCCGCACGCTGAGTGAGAAGGAACCAGCAAAAGGAGGTGCTGGCAGAGCCCCGGGGAAAGCCAACTTTCACAGGGCATCTCCTGCAAGTAACAAGAAAGGGCTCTGTCAGAGGCGGCTGTGATTTCTCTCACATTTCTGTCTCCTCTTTCACACACACGAATTGCCCTATCTGAAGGAAGCAGGTATATAACCAACCTCTGAGGTTTCCCCGAGCCTTCCCCTCCTGAAGTTTGTCCTTTGGCTCCATTCTTCTCAAACAACTATTTGAAGCTTCTGCTGCAAACTGCAGTCACTTAGTCACAGCCGAGCAGCACCATTAGCACTGCGGCTGCCTACAAGCTACAATGAACACCTCTCCTGATGCAGCGTGTATGCCCTGGGAGCGCCATGGTGCCCACGTTACCAAGATTCCCCTGTGCCAGGCACTGAACATTCCTACCCTGCAAGTCACAAGCAACTCTAATGGCAATAAAAATATCTTTGTGCAAGGACAGGACTAGCCCTCAAAGCCACACAGTCAGGAAGCAATCTGTCAGCTGAGATTTAACTCCAATTAAACAATGGCTTTAAGCAAAGAATGGGGGATTATGGCAATAAATATTGGCATCTACAAATGCCAACTGCCAGTCAAATGGAAAATAGGGTTTCTGCACTGGAGAGCACAAAAGCTTCTACAGATACACCATTTTAACACAAGTCTTTCACCTTAAATTGTCATGTCTGGACACTGCTTTGCTCACTCAAGACAAGAGGATGTCAGAACAACTTTAGAGCCAAACTACAAAATAGAAATTCTTTCAGCGCAAACCTGGGAACATCAATCAGAATGTATGATGGCATTTGGCCAGTCACTAGAGGGGTTGCTGATCCTTAGATGTGCGCGCCTCAGATCTAACAGAATAACAACATTCCCCTCTGGACCAGCACTGCTGAAATCAGGCAACATCTGCAGGGAGAATTTCCACTTTTATGAGGTTTACCTCTAGCATGGCAGCGAAGAGCTGCTAGAAGACAGCAGCTGTCCCAAATGGCAGGAGAGGAAGGACCATCACTGAATACTGCATACAATATGCAGATCCCCATAAAGTAACAATTCCACAGTTTAACTCTACAGAATCACTTTTTTCTCACTCTTTACCAACTCTACTAGAAGACCTGTGTACACTGCCTTTCCCATGGCCTAAGTTTGACGAGGTACACGGCTGCAACATACACCTGTGTCACAGAAAACAGTAATACTCCTATTTCTGTACACCTTGGTAATCTCCATGGCAAAGCAGATAGAAATACTAATGCAGCTTCTCTGAATTGTCACTAATTTCTGTATGAAAGAAAAAACACCCCTTTTTTTAAAAAAAAAGAAAATATGTTTAAGGGCAATAATAAATAATCACGGAAAAGTTGGTTTTTTTTTTTTCCTCTTGCTTTCTCTGTGAGCAAGGGAGAAAGCAGAGTCCTTTCTTGCAGACAGACCTCAAGCACAGCAGCCTCACATCCAATCCTATCACCGAGCCTGACATCAGCAGGCAGCAATATTCAGCTCATCTTTAAGAGCGCAGCAAGTGACCCAGCAGCGGTTGCTAGGCACAGGGACCAATATAGCCAGGGAGACGGGCTGGAGTGGCCTGCATCTCCGTTGTACGTTGCAGGCTCGGGTTAACAACTCTCTCTAGCACTGAGAATATCTTACAGTGGTGTTCTGGAACACTAGGACCAGAAAATACTCTTAAGAATTGGGGTTTTATATAACAGATGGTAAGATACACATTTGCATCAGGCAGTAGCTTGGAGTTACAGGAGTGTCAAAGGCCAGCATTAAGATGGGTTAACCCACCTGCACCTCTGGGACTTTTTCTCCACCCTTGAATTCATTAGAACTGCTGAGAAATTATTTTGCCACCTCAAAGAGCGCCTAATGCTGACTCACACCAACCAGAGCATCCAGATTCGTCGCACTGTTCTCAGTTTAAAAGAGCTTCTCATCAGAGGGAGCAAAGGAAACACTCAGCAAGCCACAGTGATTTCACCACACACACACACACACACACACATAGTTCCCAGTCCCCAGAAACGGATTGTCACCTGTCCCTTGGGGGTCCCTCTGGACATCAGTCCTGTACCTGGATATGGGATGGAGAGAAGCGTGAAATCAGCATAACGTTGCGCTTTGTCCACCTTCTCAGAAGACGTCACACTGCACAGGACAAGAAGAAGACAGCAGACATTTGTAGAGTATTTTTCATGGGGACAGTAGCACCCAAAAAGCTACCTGTCTCATCCCCCTGCACAATGACTTGACTCAGGAGTGAGCAGGGGCAGAACTTACTAAACACATCCAAATAAACAGTATAGCCCCCAAATACTAAAGCTTTCCTCTGGAAAGGACAAAGACCTCTATTTGTTCCTACACACAAGCAGAGGGCTCCTTTACTCTCCCCTTTTTGAAAGGGTCACATCACCTCAAGCTCTACAGAGGAAACCTACTCAGACTACAGAAGACAGATGAAAGCAATTGTCTTGCCCACTGACACGGCTTTCTCTGGCCTAGAACCTTGGGGTTCTCTTTACAGCATGGACTAACTGATCCTGCTGTAAGAATCTTCCAGGGTCTGCTCCCAGGGTGCTGAATGCACAATTCCATGTAAGGGCTACTAGCTGCAACTCAAAGCCTGCAGAAAAACAAATGAATCCAGACTCACTTCAAGCCAAACTTCACCTTCTTGTTTTCCACCATCAGGTCACAGATGTATCGGACAGACAGGTATCGCAGCAGCTTGATGTCATGTCCTCTGACCTTGTCAAACAGCTGGGAGTCTGCATTCCTGCAACACAGAACAAGGCAAAGCAAGATGAGCAGGGAAGGCTGGCCATGTTGAGACTGATTTTATGCACAACACTGCCACAGTTCTTTCCTGAACTGCTTCTGGCCAGATACTGCACAGCACGAGCCTTGTCTCCACAGGTCAGAGTCAGACCCTGCAATGAACTGATACTGCAAACTCCACGCTTACGGCCCCTCCTCACATCTCACTCCCTTCTGCAGCACGCATATGAGACACAAAACAATTTCACCAGCCTGGAGATCTACTTTTTGATGAAGTAAACAAGTCTGTGTAATTCAAACACCTTTTTAAATGGCCCTATATATTCCTATCTCCAGCCCTTCCCTCTGGCAATAGATTAGCAGGCGTCAGTTACACTGGGTTCAGCCAGCCACTAGCATTCAAGGCTGTTTTTCAAAAGCAGGGGAGGTAAGACTTGGCGATGGTCTCAAGCCTGTAGCCAAAGCCCAGCCTGGGAAAGAGCAGAATTGAGTGGCTGAGCCAGTCAGCCATGGTCCAAACTCCCTTTTTCCTATCCCAGTGATGCATACAAACCTAAGTGCAGAATCCTCCTCTGAAATGTCTTCTGCATCTGCCCAAGCATCGTCAGAACCCCCTGTAAGAAGGCATTAAGAACTGAAATTTGCATAAAGCAACTCAATACCCAACCTGACAAGACACACAAATGCCTGAAACTGTCACGGTTTGGTGTCCTCTCTCCACACACAAGTGCTCTCAGTAGTTCCCTGCATTTTCTTTTAATGAAAAGCCCGTTTTCTAATGCAGCCCACCTTTCCCTTGTCATTGCAAAGGACCTATGTGGATCAAACCCATGACTGTCAGCCAGAATTACACCCCAGTAGTGCTACACAGTGCTCTGTTAAGTCAAGCTTCAGCTTCCACGTTACAGACACCCAATATTCCCCAAGGATCTTTCCCTTGAGCCCACTATATCGCATCAGTAGCAGGATTTGATTCCCAATGATTAGCCAAGCAATAGCAAGTTCTTATCATCTTTCTTCCATTATTCCCATCCTCAATGTTTGGGGATCAGCAGCCTGACTCCTTTGGGCTTCCTTACTTGCCTACACGCTTCCCATAACTCATTCTTCAGTTCTCAAGTTCTTTTGCTGCTCCTTCTTACGAGGTATGGCGCTCTGTCCAGTAGTATGGTGCTTGGAAATGGACAGATTTCAGGCTTTGCCCTACCATGCAGAGCTTGATACAAGTGGATCCATGCCAGAGCTCTGCACCCACTCTTAGGAAGAGCCTGGTCTTGTGTCTAGGACACTGTCCCAGCCTAACCAGGCAGCTGACCACAGATGGCTCCTCACTCACCTGAGAAGATATAGTTGTAGCCAGTGCGCCCATAGAGCTCTCCCCAGCCGGCCAGTGTTGCTGATCTGCAAATATGCTGGAGAAAGGTTTTGTTAGTAACCACGCATGCTCCAGGAGTCTGTCCCTTCCCAGGTCTCTGGCCTATTTGCTGTCACCTTACGTCAAAATGGTTGGTACCTACAGCTACCACCTCTCAGCAGTCTCCCCTGCAACCCTGGTCCAGATTGAGTTCTCCAAATACATCAAAATCCCAAGTGTCTCTATCTGTAGCTAGTTTTTAAATCACATTTTCATCTCCAGTTCTCCAATTCACTAATACAGTCAATTCCTGCCAAGTTAGCAACATCCATGCTCTGTTAATACCCTGCTTAAGCCTTATTCCTACATTCCTGTGGATAAGATTATGGATGGTCCCAGCACGACTCCAGGCAGTTCACTCCTGCAGATAAAGGTCAGCAGGTTCAGCCCACGATGGCTTCAGTCAAGCTAGATTAAAATTGTCACAGGTATGATTTTGCTATTCATACAGTGTTTCTAAATTGAACTAAGAAAACTGAATTAAGCTACTTACATTCTAAATGAGACTACTCCTACAGGGCTCCAATACAGTTTAAGTAATCCACATAAAAATGAATCTAATTTCACTTTTTTATAGATCCCCTTGCAGACAAGCCCACACATTCATAAGACCATTTATGCATATCTTGCCTCCCCAGGGAACAGACAAGGGAAACTTCTCTTCAGAGAGAAAACTTATTGAAAGGGAGCTCACTGCTGGCAAGAGTAAGGGGTAGAAAGTGACAGTATTTGTCTTTCCCCTCTCAAAGACCAAATATCTTTGGTCCTTCAGAAGTAAGGAACATAAATATGGAGAAACGTTAGCTCTTTGGTGCAATGCTTATGACATGGAGGGGTAAAATAGCCTGAAGCCACCACAGATGACTTATGCAGCCTAGTTAGCAAATGCTACCTACTAGTACAAGCTGCCTGCTTGTACCTAAAAACAGATTTTTATACCATTCAGAAAGGTGACAACCAACCGAAGACATGGCTGCACAGGTCAAATGGGAGGGAGAAAGGTCATTCTCTAAGTTAAGACAGGTTTGAAGACATGAAGCTTTACCTTTCCCTTGTATAGAATGACCGGGCAAACGAATCGTCCTCTACACCTCGCCATCTTACTTCGGTTGATAAGGTCCTGCAGTTTGCCAACCTGGACAGTGCTCTCAAACCTAGTGGAGAGAGAAGCCAGCTCTGAAGTTAGCAAGCAAGAGGACACTTCTTTAAGAATTGCTTCCGCTGCTATACAACACGTATGGACGCGTTTCTGTCTCCTTTTATTTATTTTGAAAGACCAGCTGCACACCACATGACAGCACGCATCTTCAGGAGCTGGCAATATGAGTAGGGTCAGAGTGGTCTGCTACAAACTGCTAACGTGGATTTCTAACTACGGACTACCAGAGTAAGCCAGTGACTACAAAAATATATGTTTTGCTTTCCTCTTCACCACCTTTCCATCAAAATGCTCAGTACCACCATCAGGGAGAATTCACTATTAGAGTGATATTTTTGCAAGCAAAAATAAATAAAACAGAGAATCAATGAACGCTCAATGAACCTTAGTTCTAGTCACTTGAGCATTGTTGAGCATTGTGTTGCTGGGTAATTAGAAAATTGTCTGTAAATCAGCTAGTGGGTTGAACAGGGCTGTTACATTGATGTCAACTGCATCTTCATAACTAAATTTTGATTGGTTTTCAGGTTAAAGTTAAAAAAGAAGTGTGTTCCAAGTTGCAGACATTTTGGAAACAAGTTAAAATTGCTGAAATTTGTCCAAGCACCAGTCTACATTTGATAGGAATCCAAACTGACTTCTGAACTACACAGACCTTCACGAGATGCTAAACGCAAGGAGGACTAGAGTTTCCATAAAGAATTGGAGAAGCATCCAGACTGATGAAATCTGGAAGTACAGAGCTGCATGATCACACACTTAGAGATGATTAACAAGAACTTCCAGTTAGCCTTTTCCCATAGCAAAGCTCAGTAGAAGATGAATTGGTTGATCTCTGGATGCCCGTACCTTATCAATATGGTAAGTCGGAAAAAAGGGACAAATAAGATCACAGGAAACTCTCCAGTGGGATGGAGAAGTACCAGCATTACTGTGCAGAGCACAAGATCTCAGCTGAGTTAAGGTTTCTGATTCTAGTGACCTACCCATGCCTGAAAAAGCACAGCGAGATGATTAGGAAGGCCAGGGACAATCTATGCTAAAAGAGAAACCGCTATAGATTGATTGGCAAAGCAGACGAAGATGAAGTGAGGACACAACACTAGGGTGAAGAAGAGAACTTAGTGATAGAGGGGAGAAGAACTCATAGGCAAAGGACAATGCTGGCCTAAGAATAAATTCATACCTTTATGCTGGAAATTAAAAGAAAGTTGCTAAGCTTCAGAATCAGTGAGTGTGGAGCAACCTACCTGCAGCTGCCATTCTGTGAAGGATTTAAAAAAAATAATCTATATCAACACAGAAATTGATCTGTTTATGGAAAAGATTATACAAGGTGGTGCTGGTGGAAGCAGGGAGACAGCAACCAAGACCTTCTAAATCCTAGTCTTTTTTTTTTTTCTTAAAAAAAAAAAAAAGAACTCAATTCCCAAAATTCATAACTCATTCATCACTATTTCAGCTGTCCAGTTCCAAAGAGCTTTGATCTACACCAGAATGTAAAGAACGAGAACCCAAGCTCATCCGATTGAAATGCTGTGGACACAAGGGTGGTAAGATGGGAAAAAGCTAACACAATGTGCTCTACACGGGAGCGTGGGAGATCATGTGCAGGCACCCGATGAACTGCAAACAGCCAAGAGCTCTGCTCTGCAACCTGCTTCCCTGCTCAGAGAGCACGAGAGCAACACACACCGCAGGAATGGCCTGGGAGCAGTCTGGGAAGAGAGGCCTTTGTCCGTAATTCCCAACACCAAACTTTTTTGAAACTTTGAGAGATTCTGAGGTACAGATTTGGTCGTGAGGTTGTTTTTAAATGAATGCACGCAATTAAGAGACACATCCTGCACTACGCTCCAGCTGTCTTCGTGTTTCCTTTGCAAAAGCAAGTACAGAGGGAAATAAGAACTTTAACATGGTGTTACCAGAATAGCTCTGTGGTGCTGCTTCCAAGTGCAGAAGATGGGAATCAGCAAAAAATTAAATGCCTGGAAGATCAGAAATTACAAGAGAAGTGCCTCCCCAAGAGCTGAGACAAGCCAACACGTTTCACCCCTCAGCACACCGACTGCGCTTCCCTGGAGAGACATCACAGCAGCTTGGCAGGAACCTGGGACACGGGGCGAGCGGGAAGCCCATGGAAGAAAGAATGAGTCCCTCTCCAAGGCTCCTGTGTTTGTTCCCTGGGAAGCCTGCACAGGCACTGGAGAGACCTGCTCTGCTATCCATCACGGCTGTGCGACAAACAGGGCTCACGGATCTTCTCAAGAACCACCATCAGTAAAGCTAAACATGAACTAAAGATAAACACAGTAAGTAAACACACTTGTACTGAGACTCCTGTGGCAAGGGAAAAGGCTGCTCTGAGGAATGGGTGCAACGCTCTTACAGGGACAAGTAATTAAATGCAGCATAGACAGGAGCAAAATCTACCAAAAAGGGTTCAGAAAACAGAAGACTCTTCAACAGCAGTGTGAAAAAAACATCATTAAGGCTTCTTGAGAGAAGGAAGAGAATGAGGTGGAAGAAGTGACGTTTATCTTAGCTCTTTATTTTTTCGCACTTTCAGGTGCGTGTTGTTTTTTCAGAAGTTTGTCTTCCAGAAGACACTACTGGGCCACCTCACCTCTGTGTTAATCCCGTTGGGCCTCTCCACCAAATCAGCCCCCAAACCTGAGTTCACCTCTTTAAATGCAAGGGAAACGTTTCCTCTAAGAGCAAGCAACTATTTTGGCAACTGTGTATTTTACACAGGCTTGAAGCAGAGATGCTTCCCTTTGGGTAGCCATACAGCACTGGAACCGAGGTGTTCCTCTCACGTTGTTAGATTACGTGCAATTGTTATCATATTTATTTGGAGTGCAGACACATAACAGGTGAAACCAAAGTCGTGGCCTGTGCCCAAGATCAAGGCATTTTCATTAAGCGCAGTCACAGTAACTCTAAGACAGCGAGCGAATCGCACCCCTCCATTTCCTTTCCCTGCAGTGTCTGCCCGGGGGGATGTCAGGGTTCTCCAAGCACAGGGAAGGTGCTCCTGGCTGTCAGACGTGCCCTGCAACCCTCTGTGGCTCCTCGCAAGCAGCCCCTTGGTTGACAGCCAGAAATACACATCAAATTCCTCCCGCTACCTCCTGCACCCACCTGGATTTCAGAGTACTGTTAGCAAAGTATAATAAAGCAACATCCTTTCTTCCCCAGTTGCCCGGCCGCAGAACGAACAGGATCAAGAAACCGATCTGGGTTAAAAATATCCATTTTTTGCTATTTCCCCACATGGCTTCAGAAGCAGCTGTACCAGCAGAACCGACGGGGCAGCAAAGGGTCCACATAAGCGAGAACTGCTTCAAAAAAACCTTGATATTCTCGGAGATGTGAAGCGTCCTGAACACTTCAAGGAGATCTTACCAGCTGATTAAGAACATTAGAAAGATGAAAGGCAGCCAAAGACACTTGGTCCTAGAGGGAGTGTCCCATGCACCGGAAGAGACTGTGTTCCGTAACACAAGAAGCGCAACAGTCTCTATTTCATAATTATTCCGTAGAATACAATGATGCAACTAAAACTGGATTTGTCTAAAATTATTTAGTGACTTTTGCAGAGATTATCACTCAGGAGGAGTGGGATGATGAATAAATCAGGAGGAGAGGGATGATGAAGGGTAGTCTGTTTCCGTGACTCCCTGGGAGAGCAAATCAAGACTTGGAAATAACTGATATTTAAAATGTCAATTGCCACTGCTGGCTTGCAAAAGTTGCAGAAGAAAACAGGGCACTGAGTGTAAGTACACTTGTTTTGAATACTTGTCAGAAAAATTAAGCATCCTTTGCTCTTTTAAGAACAGGAAAAGCAGAAGCATTTGGTTTCTCTTCCCTAAAGACACTCCGAGTTACATTTACAGCTTCAGAGTTCAGCTTCCCTTTTTTTGCAGCAAGGCATTACATTTTTTCTAAGCTGATCTAACCATTAAGCAGAAATTGTCCCACCTGACAATCAGTTGTGGCCATTTTCCAAAGACCCCCTCCTACAGCACCTGGCCCACGTGCCAGCACGGCAGCTGACGGTTTGCCTTCCTCAGGCAAAGCAGCTGGAGGGGAACTCGGTCACCACTGTCCTTTTGAACGTGCTACTCCTGTCACAAACCCAGTTAAGACTGCAAAATCGCATTATCTTTTGTCGGAAGAGAAAATAAAAAAGGAGAGGCCGTCGTTAGAGCCACAGGGAGCAGCCAG
>JAHREE010149888.1:0-17477 GCA_033628505.1 Tringa tobata | reverse complement strand
AGCTTTGTAATATGAATTCCTATACATTCCAGTTCTCTTGCATTTATGTAATCTTCACCTAATCTTTAAGAGTCAAACCAGCAGATACTCAATTTCAGCCTTAGAATAAAGCTATTGTACATAGGGACACGTGGATTATGCAAGTCTAAAGCCTAACCAAAACCCCCACATTTATTCAGGAGATACTTCGAGTTTAGAGCCTCCAGTGTTTTAGGCATGTTTTTATTAAAAGGTTACTTTTCACTCTTTTTTATGTATCCTTTCCTCTGTTGCACAATCAAGGGCCACTGGGATAAAAACGAGGAGCAATTTCCCCAGAAATTTGAGGAGTGCCATGCGATGCAACGGAGCATCTTTGCACTGGGGAGAGCAGAGCACTGGCAGGTGGGGACAAGCAGCAGATTGGTTTGAATTCTCTACCATTCTCCCACCTTCTCAGTGGGCAGAAATGCAGCCAGTGTCCCAAAGAAAGGACAGTCCAAGGTTAAGATACCACTTTCTATACTTCAGAGAGCACCAGGAAGAAATGTTACAGTGAGCTCAAGGTACTCGAGTTAAAGGTCCAACGTAAGTACCTTCGCAAAACTCCTTCAGCGTGTGTCTCTCAGTAGTGTCCAGTCAACATCAGGATCTCTCACACACGTGTTTCGGAGGTTAAATAGTTGCTATCTGGACAGTGCTTTTTAACTAACAATACTTTAGGTCTCCTCTATAAGCATCAGAAAGTGAACATCTTAGCATGCAAACAGAAATTCAGTATCTCCATCCTGTGCAAAATCCTGGCTCTAGCCCTTGCTCCTCTTTGGATCTACACTAGAAGGTAGAAAACCATGAAACTATACCTTCTAGCAGAAGGAAAACTCCCTGTAGTTCAGTTCAGAGGAAGGTTTTAGTCGTCTGACATTAACGAGCTGTTGATGTACTTCATGGCACGTAGGAATACTTGTGTGTTAAAAATAACATTTCCTTGCAAGTTTGACCCAAGCATTCATGCAGGTTCTTTCTAGCCTGGCAAAATAACTTGCAGTAAAGAAGTCATTTTTATTTCATGGCAAAAGGAACGCCACATTCAGATCATTATTTGCACATAATGGCATATTAATTATTAAACTATAACTACATTATTACAACTATTAGTTATAAAATAGAATTATCTTACATGGAAAATCTGAAGTTACTCCCTTGTTGGCAACTAAAGCCTCAGAGTTCACAAAGTGTGAAACATGACTGAAAATACCGAACATGGCGTTTTTGGTGTAACTATTAAAATACTTTCATTTACATATAATTTCATTTTTACTTGACTTTCTTAAAAAGTATTAAAATTGCACAGGAAACTGCAAATAGAGTCACAGATTGCACAGTAATGAGGACAGGATCTCTTGCCCGCTCTGAACTACTGTCACATGATATTTCAGTTTGCAAGCAGCGCTACATCACTTTACCTTCCCAGAGTTTGCTCTGCTTCATGAAAAACATGAGAAAAGTAGCTTGGCTTCTTTTCCCTGCCTCAGATGTGAGGTAAGTTGTGCTTCTACCATATGTCTGCTAAGAGATCCCAAAAATACAGAAAAAGCAGACTATAACAATCCTAGAAACAGAGTGATTCAATTCACTGATCATGCAAATTACATGGAAAAGAAAAAAAAAAGTGCATGCTCAGCTACTGATGGCAGACTGAGGCCATAAAAATACAATAAAGCATCTCTGTTTATTAACTTTTTATGGGAGTGTTTTGACTTTAGATTTCAGTATCCCGCAGAAAAACAGATTAATTACAATGCTGCAATTAGCACACGTGTCTTTTGCCTAAGTCCTCCCTCTTCCTCAAGAAGGTTTGCAGATGCAAAGAGGCCTGCAGAGAGGCCAGAGAGGAGGTACACTCCCTGGTTGTCCCAAGCTTTTGCCTATGCGTGTTCCCTTCAGAGAAGACCACAGATGGGGTTGGATGAGAGACGCTCCTAGCTATGTTGACTTCTCGAATTACATTTCTTTCTACAAAGTTCTGAATAATCTACTTCAGTCCTTCATGAGAGCCCTGCTTCCTCCAGACGTTGACTCCCAGTCTCACGGATTCCTGGGAGCGATATCACGGATCCATAAAATTTCTAAATAATTATACCAAGGACTATACAAACTTCTACGTGACTTTAAAATCACCATTTAGTGACAACAACGCATTGAAAGAGTAACTGTTTTGGAGGTAACGTGCTTTACCGGGGATGTCCTGAGGGAGGTCCTAACCCTCCTCGGCCACACATCCCATGGCAAGGCTGGGAAGAAAGTCTCCAGCTCGTTCTGTGAATGTTTACAGACACTTCCCTACTGCTGTAACGAACATTGCAAAACCACAGAAGTACAAAGAGATGGAAGAAATGCAGGAGGTGCTACGTCATGTACCAGAGGTCTCGCAGCCAGCCTATGGAAGAAGAAAACAAACCCCCACCTCCCAATACACCGTCTGCCCACAGAGCACTCGCTCCCCTACATTTCCTTACTTTTCGGACATGTTTCCTTTTAAAAATAAATCAACTCGTCCTGTTTCAGTGAAGCAGAAGGATGGCCGCAGAAGGATGGCCGCAGAAGGACGCATCATGCCAATATTTTGAAGCTTCTATGAAATACATCATTAAATGATGACAGTAGTTTGTTCAGCACAGCTCCCTTCCACTGTACGTTTCAGATGGGTGTGTTTTGTCCATAGACAAAGTAGGTTGTGTTTGTTGACTCACTGTGGATTCAGTTTTTCCCCACATGCTGTACATCTGCTGCACATGCCTGCAAAAGCCCCCACTAGCTTTCAACACCCACAACACACTGACATACTGAGTAACAACATGTGAAAGATTTCTTCTGAACTTGTGCATTAAAAAAAAAAAAAATTCCCAACCTGATGACTTTTTCCCCTCTCTGAAACAGATCTGCAAGATTTATCAGTGGAGCAATAGGATGGGGGGTAATGGTTTTAAATTGAAAGAGGGGAGATTTAGCTTGGATACAAGAAATTCCTTCCTGTGAGGGTGGTGAGGCACTGGAACAGGTTGCCCAGAGAAGCTGTGGCTGCCCCATCCCTGGAGGTGTTCAAGGCCAGGCTGGATGGGGCTTTGAGCAACCTGGTCTGGTGGGAGGTGTCCCTGCCCATGGCAGGGGGGTTGGAACTTCATGATCTTTAAGGTCTCTTCCAACTCTAACCATTCTATGATTCTATGAATTGTTATTTAATACAAGTCAGTTGCTTTTTTCAAAGTAATTTTTCCTACTTTACCTCTCCTAAGAAATCCACATCAAATAACATTTTCAAGTAATTTTTCACCAAGTTTTCTTCACTGTATTTTTTTCCTTATTGAGTGCTCCTAATACAGGCTGACCCTGATCCTACAATTCACTTAATTTGCCAGCTGCTAATTGCTATGTGCAACTCAAACCCCTTCACTTACTGGTACATAGCACTTTGTTCATATGAAAAAATTCTATCAAACATTTTTGTAATAATGTAACATGAAAGCAAAAATAAGACTATCTTTGAAGTTCCACAGACTGAAGTATCTGTCTATGTTGGGAAACTCCACAATTTCTAAATAATGTCCCAAGACAAGAAGCAGATGGAGGGGATCATTTCTACCATTTAGAGGAAAGGACGGGTGAAACAATTGTGAACATAAAATCAGCTGGGGGCATCACTTCTGTAAGTATTTTCTATGTGAAGGTCTTCTGGACAGAGCTTGACTTTAAAGATGAGAACAGGTAAGTCTGTTTCAGAGTTTTACTGTGTAGCCTTTGTGCAATACCAAGCCAGATCTGATTATCTGCATGAAAATAAAAATGATGGTATTCCTTTTCTCCCACATTCATTGTCCCTTAGCTGTTTAGACTGCAAACTGCTGCAGGCCTCTCTCTTGGCATTACAGCAAAAGGAATAGCAACATAGTCTTCGCTACTCAAATTAGTGAGAATTTTTAAAATAAAATCTAAAAAAATACACACGCACACAAATATACCCCTATGCGTCCACATGCACTCACAAAACAGGCAACAAAACTTAATTCTTAAATTAGTGCATAAGCATACTACCTGTCAGAGTTTCAGGTAGATTTTACAATGAAGTGTCTTGCTTAGACTGCATATATTTCCCTCTCCATACATAATTAAAGTTATTCCTATTTTACATCCCATAAATATTCACTGATGCAAGAGGGAAAATAGAACACTTTCCTCCCAAGATGCCGATGGGACCAAGCAGAACCTCATCAGGGATCACTTCAAAGATCAGTTTCTCATGTCCAGAGAAACAAATTTAAATGATCTTATGTGAGCCTACTGTTAGCAATTGCACTCTTGAATTATGCATGATCCTTGACTGCTCATAATATGAACAAACTACAGAGAGTTTCATTAGTACATTTCAATTATTGTAGCCCTTCTTACTCCTTGTTTGTTTGTTAATTTCCATTTTTAGAACATCCTTTCACATGTGGTATCAGCAATGATGTCATGTTCGGAAATAGGCTTATTAGACTCCTTATGCATTCTCTCTGTGCCATCCCAAAAGTGTACCAATATAACTGTAAATTCTAGAAAATTCTGCAACTTTGTCTCCAGTAGAAAGTGTAATGTCTACCACTGGTCTTTTGTGCTTGTAGGAATAAGTTTTGCCTGAGTAAGAGTTGCGATTTAATCCAGTATCTGAAACTTGTGAAGCATTAATGTCACTTGATCTTTGTAGGAGTTTAACAACACACACACACATTACCACAGTACCTGCAAAATATAGCAAAACATATGTTAACTATAGCCTCATTTTGACCACCTGTCAAAAATCTTAACACAAAATATGTCAGAAAGTAAGCTGCCACTGGTCATAAAAATAATTACACAACAGCATTTGCCTTATGCCGATATAAGCATTTTGGAAACTCACCCTAGCTTTAGTAAAAGTTATATTAATCATGGAATAGAGCTGGATTCTCTACGGGAGTCAAGAGAGTCACACAAATAAAGAAAAATTTCTTCCTCCATCCATCCGCTAGAACCAGGAAAGGCCTTAATCTTCTGTTCTTCAGCCAAAATTAGTTTTCTGCCCTAGAAAACTGTAGGATGTCGTTTGCCTGCCCTGCCTGTCTGGGGAGGGCCGTCTGCCTCACTAGAGGTGGCTGACAGCTACGTAGCCAGCAGGAACTCAGCAGGCCTCCAGAGGGGATGGGGTTGGGTGCTCCCTTACATCACACCAGGGCTCCACTACTGAAGCAAATCTCCCTTTCGTTCCCACTTTGCCCGAGATGTGAACCAAAGCATGATGTCTACACATCCATGAACTGGGTACCTTTGGGACAGAGCTTAACTGGACTCCGGGGGTGGTCACCAATGGACATTCAGTTTAGTGCACCAGACTACTGCTAGCCTGATGAAAAAGCTGCTGAAATACGTGGCGTGTTGGTTTAGGTGCCCTGCACCGACCATTCCTCTCCACAAATCTGCCATTCCTGAGCTGCATTACTTGCTAACGCAGACGTAGCTGATAGATCAAACGGGGCCTAGACACCACGACTGAGCACAGCTCCGCTCGGGCCAAATCCCCGTCGCTTTGCACTCAATGAGGAGCGTAAATCTGCAATCTAAATCAAAACTGCCACTACAACTTAAATTTGGACAAGGCCATGTGTCTGGGAACCAGGGAATTCCTACTAAATCTGTCAGCGCTGGTGACCTTGCAGAGGCAGAGGTGAGTCAGATCCTGTTGGGTCTCACCACCGCGTACATCACAAAGCACGCTATCTCCTGCAATCTGACACTGACTTCAGCTGAGCTGATTTTCTATTCCACACCATTTCCTCCTGAGGTTTCTCATCAATAAATAAAGAGACATGCTGCTACCACAACTGCTCTGCACCTACCTAACCCCTTATTAGCTTGCAGACACACACACACACACACACACACACATATCTTCCCTCCCCCAAAAACCACACCACTGGAAGAGCAACACTGATAGAACGAAGATATTTTCAGTGTCCAAGTGGTGGCTGTTCGCATGTTAATAGTTAGAAGCCTCTTAGCACTGCCATCATAAATCTCCATTTCAATTTCTGATCCATACAAATTTAGAACTGCCATAAAACATTTAACTTCCTAGATGACAAAAATAGCTCAGTTTTTAAAGTTGTGAGATAAGTAGGAACAAAACCAGGAATTAGTGGGTACAGAGAAAGCCGGAGAAGAAACATCCCTGTTTTGCAGACAAACTTTCAGATCGTGCTCAAGTTAGAAGGTAAAATAGATAAGATAAAATAGTAAAACCTCTAAAAACAGCCTAAAATTTCATTGGTCTGACAATAGAAAGGCGCATGAGGAATGCAGGAGAATTTGGAATAAGAGGAAAGGAAAGCTGGAGCCTTTGTCTCCTGTGTGCTGGGCGACTGCCTAACTCTGTGTCTATCGGCTGTTCCACAGGACGAGCGGCTGCTCCTGCACTAGCACCAACCAACACGGCAGGTGTTGACAAAACCTGGCGATTCCCAAGATCAATTTGGACTCCAGCAAGTCAGCACAGAAACCCTACTGCATTTCAGCACCCTTCCTTCTGCTTGGCTTACCATTAGAAACATAATACATAAAAGAGTACCTGCATTTTATCAAAGGAAGGAGGCCTACAGCAAGTTGTTTGCCAAACCAAGCTATTTTAGAACAGTTTGTTGGCCATTTATGCTTCGATTTCAACTTTAAGTGAAGTAAAAAAGCACATAGCATGAAAATAAATATATGTAAAATAATCTGATATACACAGGCTGCATACCTTAAAATACCAGCTTTAAGTTTAGCAGTGCCTGATTGAGGTGAGTTTGAAGTACACCAGTGTACTTCACCTGTCTCAACGCAGCTCCAAAGCATCGGGAACGCTAAAGTTTTAAAAACCATAAATAAGATTATTTATAGCTCAATTCCACTGAAAATAACACTCATCACGAATAGAGATGGACAAAACCAGATATATCAATTAATCGCTCAACCATTAAGGCATACGGCTACAGAAGTCCTGCAGCTCTGACTTGATCATTACCCACTTCTGCCTTGGCTAGAATTTATTCCCTCCTTCCATGGACCCTAGTCTCTCCCATCAGCCACACCACTGCACTCCACAAGGAAACCAAGCACAGGCCTCCTCTTCTTCATTTTCCCTACAAAACATCTGCCGCGTTTCCTGTCTGTTCACTGAGTGTGTGTGCAGCACTTTCCAAAATATGCTCTGTGGCCTTCAAGTGTTTGTTCACAACACACTTCTGCTGTAATTCCCACAAAAGTCAGCTAACCCGGGCTGATCGTACAGCGGTCTACAATAACTGGTACTAGATTCATTTCTTCATAGACTTTAAAAGCTGTACACTTCTATTAGTTTACATATATTATGCTCTCTTTTTTTTTTTTTAACATTGTCTTTCCCTTACTACTCGTTACAGTAGACTGTGGAGGCTATTGTTTCAATTAATATATTTCAATTCAATTCATATAATTCAAACTATAATTTTCAAAATACTTAAGTTATTTAGGAAGAGTGACCAGGGCTCTCATGATCATAAATCTCTTCAATATCAACCGTCCCTAGAATAATAAAAGCAAAATTTTCAAAGACCAATAAATAAAACTGACTCATGGGAAGTCAATGAACATTTAACAATTTACTAGACTTTGCAACCACAAAATCTCCACAAGCTGCTTTAGAAAAGAGAATATAACCTCCTTGGCCACTTGAGGCTTTCTGGAAAATATATGCCTTATGTCTACGTTTAGTTTCACTTTGTACCCTTATAACCTTTTCATAAAGCACAATTACAGTCTCGGTCTTTCTACGACTGATATCAATTAGAATTACTAATGAATGAATTATTCCTATACATGACAGCACTTTTGGTTTACAGATGCTGTCTGCTGGGTTTCGTTTGTTTATTTATTTTGATTTTAGTTTTTTTTTTTTTTTTATTAATGATATTGGGGAAATACAAATTGTTTAGGAGTTGACGATGATTTCTAATGATCCTGACAAACAGATTTCAAACTCAATAACCAAGAGAAAAAAATAACAACGAGCATAGCGTGTCATACACTTTTACTTGACCAAGTGTGTCTGTTTCATCAAGGGTTCACTCAAAATGCTTACTTATGCAAACAGTCCATTGGTAATATGAGCTGGCTTCAGAAAAATGTGTTCATATATAATGTTTGCTTATGCCTACATATAATAGGAATTTGGTTCTACAAAATGAATGGTTACAAAATCAGTTTATTTATGTGAGTATCAATTTCTCTTCAATATATTACCGTAGCTGTTACGTGGTAGAGTCAGAATTCCAGAGTAAATTCTGCCCATCTTGGTCAGAATTGTAATCATAATTATTAGGGCAGGATAAGAAACAAAACAAAACATTTTATTCCCTCTTTTTAAAAAAATATTATTTTTTTATCTGGACAAATTTTTCTAGTGAATCCAGTGAAATGCAACACCATCTTTCACAGCTGCAGTGATAATGACTAGAGAAAGAGAAAACCATGAAGAGACAGCATCTCTACTGCTGAATGCTGCTAATAATCCTGCTATTTCTCATTTTTATGACCACATATTTTATGAATGATAACCCTCTCATTACATATTGCTGTAAATATTTGGGTTTAGCAACAGAAATAGGCATCAATAAACACTACATTCTAGAAGCTTTTCTGCTAATACGTAAGAGTCTACTAATGTACATCATAGCAACATTTTCCCTGGACCCCCACATTGGGAAGCTATATGAGCTATTATTTTTAGCTGGAAGGACTTCATACATAACTTATATTATTTCTGCAGTTATAAACCAGTTTTTGTCAGTTGCCTGAAATCATACTAAATCTGCCTCATTAATTTCCCCCCCTGCTGTACAATATAGCCTTCCAATATATTAATATTCCCACAGCTTACATAGTCTTGACCCAGCAAAGCAATGAGAATACTGTAAATTTTGCATCTGAGCACTACTCGTGCTACTGTATACTTTTACCTTCATTCAAGCTATTACAGTCACAGGTGGATATAATTCAAGGTACTTAAAAATTGAGGACAAGCTATAAAACCCACTGAATTTTAAAAGCTATTTTAACCTATTTGAAACTACTTTCTTTTCAGCTTCATATATCTCAAGCCTATCTGTTCTTCTGAAAAGCCAAAAAGTGACAGGGACTTTTAATCACCTCTGCAATAACCTGAGGCTGATGCCATTCCTTCCTCCTGGTAAAATAAACTTTTGTTAACATTTGCATAACAGTTCTTAGTACCAAGTTCAAGACCACAAACTTTAGAAACCTGGCTTTAGATTTCACCAGGTTTCCTTTTGGGTTTTGTTTTGGGTTTTTTTTTTTTGGTTAACACATATTACAGTGATAGTTGTCTTGGTCCATTTGTAAACTAACTGATTTTCAAAATTACCTGGTAGCTTGGTACAACCTGGGCTAGATGTGATCCCCAAAGGAAATTAGGAAAGATGCAGCATAGCTGGTGGCTAAGGATTATTTTATGCAGCTGAATTTGGGTAAAAAACTAGCTCACAATTGTTGATAGGTTTCACAAAATCAACATACAATAACACTTAAATGAGAAATGTGCTGTGCTTTTATTAGTGCTCTTATTTCTGCTCTTATTAGTGTCCTGCTTTATCAGAAGAATTTTTGCTGTCCAAAACTAAAACTTGTGCTGCACCAAGAAGAAGAACACAAGGAGAGCTGCTCTTGGCTTACCATTTCTGTTTCATGGGAATCTTCAACAGACTGTTCTGTAAACATAATTAACCAACCCATTTTCTTACTGATTCATCACTTGATGTTCCTCCCTCTGTCCCATGCCAGTAGCCCGCCTCTCAAAACATTGAGCTTTCCTTTTTCTCCCATTATCTTCTTATGTCCTGCCATGGCAATAAAAGACAGCAAACGTCTTCCCTAGGTTGAAGTTACACACAAGCTGGCCAGCTGACCAAAATGTTCAAACGCTGATTGACCATTCAGCTACTGCCAAAGGGAAGGGATAATATCCGAGTTTTCCTTACCTTTCTCCCAGTGGGAGATTAAAAGGTCTCCCTCCATTACTGAGCTGCTGATTTTCACCAAAAGAAAAGGGGAAACCAAAAAAAAAAAAAAAAAAAAGAAAAAGAAAGAGGCAAAAATATAGTACCTTTTCTACCTTAGGCTTCTACGAAATTTGT
Organism: Tringa tobata; assembly: GCA_033628505.1. Classification (NCBI taxonomy): domain Eukaryota; kingdom Metazoa; phylum Chordata; class Aves; order Charadriiformes; family Scolopacidae; genus Tringa; species Tringa tobata. The sequence goes on along the minus strand of JAHREE010149888.1, from coordinate 7,257 downwards.
CTAAAACAACGTTCAAATGCTGTGGGGGGAAAATACGATTGATCAACTGATAGATGTGACAATTACAGAAACCTGTTTTCTTTGGAAATCGAACTCTTTTCCTTGAAAATGAAAAGCCTCCAACAGTCATGATGTGCCTTTCGAACTACCACAATAACAAAAGGCCATTTCTGGACAAGGTATCATCCTCCTAAAAACCAGGAAATAAGGGGAAAAATATAAGCCCTACTGCTAGAGGCATTAGCAAACATTACGCTGTTTCATCTTTTTCATTTACTGTTGAGATAGAACTGTATTTTATCTTGGCCAAGAGAGAACTGTCATGATTATCAAGATGCATTGTGCTGGTCATCTTCTGCCCAGCCCTCCATCTTGCCCAAGGCTCAGAACCGAGAGACAAACACACAAGCATAGGCTTAGTTCCAGAAATTAATTTAAAGTAATAAAAAGAGAGGTTACTGCCCTAGAGACATTTGAATGAATAATAAAACTGTGACATTAGTGACTTTATCTGGAGAGGTTAGCATTTCTGCTTGGGGTCTGTCTTATAAATCATGCTATAAACCAAGGAAAACAATAACTCTTCTGTCATACTTTGCATTAGCATCTGGTGGACAAAAATATTCCTCCTGTACATTAGTTTCTTACATACAAGGGTAACAGCCCAGGAAGATTTATGAGCCCAGCCAACACTGCCAGGTACTGCACACAAACGCACACATAAACAGGAGGTAGGGTAGTTCAAGCTCTGATCCTGAAAAAAATCCCAAAACAAAACGCCTAAAAAACAAACCGAAAGACATTCTTAGGTTTAAACATCACTGAAGTGAAGTCAGTGTGACCTCTCAAAACTCAGGAGCAAGGTCAAGCATTCACTTTGCAAGAACAAATCTCAGCTTCGGACAGATCATTGACCAAAATCGTGTATCAGTCTAGTGGTAACTTCAGTTTCCTATTTACGACCCCACTTGAGCAGTTGCTCCAAAAATCACACAACAGCAGTAACAGAGAAAAAGCCCTCCCTAGTAATAACCATGTAGTATTTTTGCCTAGCAGTAGTAATATTTTGGTTGAGTGTTCTGCAAGTTTTATTCTCATTAAAAGTGCCTTTTAAAAAGTACTTTAAAGATCACCAGCATTTCCAGTAACTGGAAAATGCAGACATGTAATACTCGACCATTAAAACGCTGCCAAAAATTTTCATGGAACTGTTCAAAACTTTAAAACAAACCTTGATGAGTGGACCTATTTCTTTAATAACTGAGTGCAAAAAGGTTTCCCGGGTCCTCCAGACAGCTCACACACTGAAGGGAATTTGACCTTGACTATTTATTTATTTATTTATTCATTCAATGATGTTTGATATATACCTCTTCTGGTAGCAGCCTGGCTGAATTAAAAAAAAAACAGTATCAGTTTAGGCTGTTGATGCTGGTTGGGTCAATAAACTGTATCTTGAGAAAGAACAGCACCCCAATGTTTTCAATTTAGGAACTACCAGAAAGAAACATCCATTAAAAATTTAAGTTGCCAGTTCTTGCTTTCTATTTAGGTTCATATCAAATGCTGAATGCTTTTTCTAAGAAAACAAGTGAAAAAATTCAAGATCAGAGTACCTAAGTCTCCACGCCAGGGCATGGACTCCACGCTTTCCAAAAAGCTAGTCTCCTTGTCTCCTTTTACCTATCAGTGATGCCTCTGAGCAGTGGATGAGTCTGTACCATATTTGCTAATATGAACAAGAGCTATGTAACATTAAATTTTTACCTCTTGAAAGCCCTACCCCCTGTACCCACAGTTATTTGAAATAACCAGTAGATGTCAAGACTAGAAAAAGTAGTTCTGGGGAAGGGATCTGGAAGGATGTTATTTCCGAGCTCTGTCTTTGAAGGTATAGGCCAAATAAATAGCTTGGATTTTTTTATTATTCTTTTAATTTCTGAAAGATATTTTACTCCCTCATTCCAAATAGCCTTTAAAATATAAAACTAAACTAATTCATTTCCCTCCTTGTAAAAACATTCTTACACCTCTTCATGGCTGATTTTGCAGTAGAATCTCTTGGTGATCTCACCAATGCACCAGGTATTTAGTCTTCATTAAAGTCTTGGATAAAAACAAACCCAGCCCTTTATGAATAGGGCTTAGCAGAGTTTTGCTGGCAAACACAGCAGGAATATAATCACGAGTGATGTAGAACCTGAAGGATAAAGTAACAGAGAGACACCGAACCCTTACAAAAATACGTAAATAACCACGAATATTACTACAGAAATGTAACAAAAAGGGAACAAGTGTCAGCTCCCTCTTAATAAGTTATGTCTCCAGTATGCAAAATTTAAAGGGGATGGAGGGCAACAAAACAAATGACAACAGACATAACTTTCAATTATGGCGGAACACAGCAACGAGGATATTTTCTTTTCTTACACTACGTTATGTGTTCTGGACGACAGCATAACTCACACTCGGCTTCCTCCCTACAGACTTAAAGGAAATCATACAGCTCATGGGGACGTTTCAAGATTAATCGTTCCACTATTTTTTCAGCCCACAGCCCGTGCAGCGTTTACAGCAACACTGGTTTGCTCCCAAAGACCAGACTATCTGAGCGGGGGGTCATCTCCCCGTGGATGAGCCATCCTTTCCTGAACACAGAACGCTGGAATAACACGTTTCCCACTGGTGAATACACACCCACACACACACCCCCCACTGCTCCCCACAACAGACAGATCAGAAGCACAGGGCTCTCGAAGGAGCCTTTCCTCTGCCGGGGCAAAGAAGCAAAGGCATCCATGTGCAGCGGCTCAGTATCCACCACTTCACACACACTCATTTGAACCTCTCCAAGTCCCACAAAACCCTGATGGAGCAGAGCTCCAGCACTCGTGGACACGCTGCAGGGCTCTCACCTCACAGCAGACCTTACCAATTCCTTCTGGCTCAACAACATCCATGAGGGGACCGAGAAACTTCATCCTTTCTGCACAAGGATAAGAGGGAGAAAATACGACCCATCCTTTAAGCAGGCTGCTGCTTATGTTTGTGTTTGTTATGACCCAGACACATTTTCAATTTAGGGAAAGGACAGCTCCATAATTCATTTCCCACCCCCCAAGTAGTACAGGTCCCAATATTTTGATAACATTATTTATAGATACAACTGGTTGAACAGTGTAAGGTTTTGTAACAAAATTCCTTCAGTAAAACAAGTTCTAAATTGGGTGTTCTTCTTACAAACTTGGTGCATGGGGTAGAAATGCCAGAACATTAAGCAAATTGTCTCTGGCAAAGCAATAAGCTTGAGTAGGAAGCACACGGGGTTAATTAAACCTGCTTAGAATCAGAACAAAAGTTGGAATCTCTCCAGCACCACCAAAAGCTGTTCTAACAGGTTATCTACTGTCTTTGCTTTGCCCTTGCTTAGATGAAGTTATCTTTTGCTTTTTTTTTTTTTTCATTGAATGAAGAGAGGGGGTTTAGCTCTCTGAGGAAAAAAATGTAAGAAATACTTCTAAGCAGCAGATGATCTGGGAGAGCTAACCTATGACATGGAGCTCATTCCATCTTGTTGCTCTGAACTTCCAAGGATTTGAAAAGGATTTTTCACCGTTGAAAGCAAGTTAATAGAGTCAGAGATAAGTTTCAGGGCCACAATAAAGTTAATTCTCCACCTGTCCGCTTCTTGTCATATATCCCCTGACTTACCAACAGCCTTTCGCCGAGTCCAGGAATTGGTGGGAGCGGTGAGCGAGAGTACACAGCCCCAAGATGCCTCTAAGCTGCTGAAAATGAGCTGCTCGACAGCAACCACTGATCAACCGGTCAGTCATTTGTCTATTCTGACATGCTGGCATCCAACGTTGGGTTTGTTGGGTTGTTTTTTTTTTTCTAACTAACAGTTCACAAAAAAAGAAAGAATCAAAAAATAAGGGAGAGGCCAAGCCAACCAGGGCCAACTCCTTATACCAGCTGCGTGAAACTCACTGGTGTGGTGGGTTGTGAAAGTTCAGGCAGTGTTTCATGCTCACATCTACTGACTTTCCCTTCTCAAGTGAAAGGGAAGAAGGAAATATGTTGACTAAACACAATCAAGCCCCACGTTAATAAAAAACATCACCCATTGCTTCAGTTGGATCTTTGCGAGAAGCTCACGACTGAGTATTTTTTGAAAACTCATCTCTAGAAGGTCAGTTTACTTTGTGTCACTACTTCTGATTTTCTAACCAATTCATCTACAGATATGTAAAAGGAGTGTAAAATTTATATAGAAGACACCACTATGTATTAAACGCACTAAATGGAAATTCCTTCTCCATTGAGAACTTTATAACTAGGGTAATGAAATTTTTATCAGGTCGTAACTTAGAAGATTAGAAGACTGGTAGCACATTACTCTAAAAATCAAATCTGATTAATGTTTAATTGTAGCGATGTGCAGAGGTATTAATTAGGTGTACTTTCTATGACTCAGAAATAGCTATTAAAGAAAAAGCAAGAATAATTTGAAGATTAACATGAAGAGAATGGTATACTTGAATGGTAAATTATAATTAAACTGAATGGACCTTGTGAAAATAATAGAAATTGTCATCCAATATAATAATTTTGATACATAATGCAGTTATAACAAATTTTCTAGCAATCAAGTCTGACACCTTTTCCTTAGGATATTTTTTTGTGCAGAAGCCACAGGTGTGAATTAAAAATTCATTTATGCTTTTTAATGATATTCATAGGACAGATTTTAAAAGCATCACATCCACTTGGTTCTTACTGCACGACTGAAGCATTCATGCACGTACCCAGACAGGTTTTGTTTAAAAGGGGATGACAGCTAAGGCTCTGGATTTTTATATTCTAAGAAGTATTGCAATTAAACTTGAAGCTCTGTACCCCTACCCCTTGCACTTTGGTGGGGTTTTTTTTGGTTGTTGGGGTTTTTGTTTGTTTGTTTGTTTTAATGAACTATCCTCAAAGTCATACAGGGGTTAGAAATCTTGTTTCAGAGCTGCAGTTCTCCAGTGAGAGACACTTTCCTGAGACATTTGTTACCGAGATGGTGGCTACATGTATTTTCACTGTTTATTCCCCTTCCCATAGTCTTGCAAGATCAGTTTTGTTTCCATTATCAGAAGATGCAACTTACACTGCATTTGTAAAAATACTACTACTACAATAAATAAGTGTCTAGTGTTTCATGACCTTGCAGAAAAGATTAAAAACGTGACCAAGAGGCACCAATATGTGAAACTTATAAAATGAATCCACCTTTTCTGCTAATTCTATGCCAACGTAACAAACCTTAGATATCTACTTTTGGCACAAGCTATGTTTTCTAAATTTATTTTCATTAACACAGTTAAAATTCAAATTAGCTTCTACTGTCCTGCTCTGGAACAGCAACAGAAAGTAGAACAAAAGCATAACCTTATGTCTTATGAAATAAAAAAGGAAAAAAAATATTAAACAACTTGTCCTGTCTAGGTCTATTATTTGTATATGACTTCCTACTATTGCATTTCTGTCGTTATTTAAAAATCCTAATTTTGTAATCAAAGAGAAGGTAAGTAAATGGTTTTCAGATTTAAAATTTTCATTCAAAAAACTGAACAGGGCAGTGATGCAACACTGAAGAAACTTCTTTGACTTGTTATTTTCACTTAACACTAAGGCAAATAACTAAACTTAAGGCACTGCACGTTGGCCAAGTGATCCTCTGGATTGCCTACCTCTAATGCTATAACCATTTTATTTTTTTTTATAATGCATCAAAAAAGTATTATGTGGTAGGGCTGCAATCAGCATTAGAAATGTTTACATTTCTTAAAAGCTTGAAATGCACATGCACGCGAGCTCTGAATAACAGGTTTCTATTATGCACTAGAAATATCTTGGAAATTAGAAAAAAATGTAATGAGGCAAATTCATTGACACAGCCTTCATCAAAAGAATATTTTGAATTGTCAAAAACCTATCATATTTAATACCAGCCATTAAAGGACTCTCCGGTTGCAAACCGTACTTATTTATTTTCTATTACTCAGAGGATGTGAGGTGAGGAAAAAGTGACCAAAATGCTCTGCATGAACAGTGATGCAAGTTTTCTCCATTTACACTTATGCCATCACAAATATCCTCTTAATTGAATGATGGCAAATGGAAAACAAATCCAACAACTTAGCTCTCCATCTAATTTTAGAGCCTTAAAATACAGCAGGAATTCATGACGAGCAGGAAATAAAACAGGGTGTTGCAGCTGGCTTTTACAAGGTTATTTATTCTTAAACCATTAAAAAGCCTTGTAAAAAATATCTTTCATGTATGTATTAATGCTTTTAATCCATTAATTACTGGATAGAATTACTAAATCTTTTGGAAGTTTTATAACAAATGATTGGTACAGAGAAACATTGTTGCCTGTGTTTTCCTGGGGGTGTTAATAAATCAAGCAAATATCATACAGATTCCAGATTTAGAATATATCAGGTGGCTAGAATCAGTAATAAAAAAATGCATAAACCTCTTTTACAGCTAGGGAAATACACACTACCACATACAAGAGAATATTTCACCTAATTGCTCTGTCTTTCCCATCACTACAGTGCCTTATCATCATGTCCCTTGTCCACATCTGCAGACATATTCAATTGTGCTAAGGAGACATAATAAATTCAGTGGTATTAAGGGATGTAGAAAAGGTTTTGGCCTTTAGAAATGTACAGTGGGTTCTAGGAAGTGAGAATATGCCATGTTTCATGTTAAGAGTTGGTGCACAGTGACATTTTCCTTTTAATACGTCCCTAATGTTGTGCAACTGCTGCACTGCTCTCCAAGTTCCTTGCCTCTTGCACTTCTAAGCAACTCTAGAAATAACAGTTAGGAATTCATTTCATTTATTTTTAACGAGACATAATGTAAATCTCCACTCCTGAATTTTGATTGAAAATGTTTCAGCCGACTTCCAAAAGAAGTCATTGCTGTGTGGATCCTGAATTCAGCAACAACAAGCAACAGCAATCATAAAATAAGCAGGACCATTTTGTCATCAATATACAGAAGATATGTTTTCACGAAGACCGTCTAGAAAAAAATTTCTTTGACAAAAAGTTTTGAAAACGACCTCCTTCCTGATGTGCAGCAACAAAAATAAAAATTTTACAACATAGAACAAAACAAAGATTCACTCAGCAAGTTGAGGTGAGTCAAAAGCTGACATTTAAAGTCCTCGAGCTACAGTGTGGGAGTCTGGAT
>JAHREE010149887.1:61389-95332 GCA_033628505.1 Tringa tobata | reverse complement strand
CCTTATGGGGCGGGGGGCAACGTCCATCTTCTCCCAGAGGGCAATCTATATGCTGCATTTGCCCCCGGGGCCGGCGCCTTGGCCCCCGGCCCTTCCATGTTCCCCCATTAGGGACGGGGCTGAAAAATGGGTTGGGGGGGGGTACTTTGGGGTTCAGCAGGGGTTGGGGGGTGTCCCGCTGCTCTCCGTGCAGCAGAAAGGCTGCCGGGTGAGGTGCCGCCGTTACGTGTGAAGAGCACATATACATATATATGTGTGTGTATCCACGGCAATAACATCAAAGGGAAGCAGGGGAGGGGGAACCCAGGAGTGTAATTTATTCCTCGGCAACGTGGATACGTGCTGTACAGGTTATTTATATTTGAAGGCTGCCCAGAGTGTTAAATGAGCCGTCTCTTTAAAATAAACATGAAGGAACATCTACCCAGGCTCCCGGTGGTGCCCCCGGTGGGACCGGGGACCGGGAGCGGTTCCTGCGGTGCCGGAGGGGGGGTCTCGGTGTGTGGGGACCCGCGGCCGCTGCGGTTTCTGCCCTGAACGCTGCGATACCATCGTCGCTGCACACACACACACACACACACACACACAGACACACACACACACACCCCGTGCTGCGCTGTACAGCAGACACCGAGCACACGATGGCTGTCACACCGTGACTTCCCGGTGGAACCGGAGCGCTGCTCCCAGCCCAGCAGCCGAGGTCAGCGCCGCGGCCCCCGCCGAGGAATTCCAAACCCTTTTCCCGAGGAGGGCCTGCCAGCGGGATGGCTACCACGCGCCACTCACTCTGCGATAAACCCTGTCTCTGCTTTTCTGGCAGCGCGGAGGCAGCCAGCGCGGCCGGGGCCAAGTCACAGCACCCGTGGCTGTCCTGGGACCCCTCCTCGCCCACCGCATCCGTGACGCCGGAGCGAGGGGAGAACAGCGGATCGGAGCCTGGCAGGGCCCCGTCCTCCCCCGGGCAGGAGGTTACAGCCGGTGGCCGGGGGGACACAGCGAGGGGAGAGCCCAGACGTGCCGCCCCGAGACACGGCGCGTCGGGCTGCGGGAGAAGCCAGGCCACCGACCACCAGCAGATGGCTGGAGATGGCAGCAAAGCCCATCACCGAGGGCCGGGCGGGTGACAGCCGGGCTGCGGGGGGCTCTGCACGGTGACCGCAGGAGGGTGGCAGCTCGGCTTGCAGCCCCCCCGTCACAGAGACACCCAGGCTTCCCCCCGGCTCACTGGCCAGGACTGAAGCCCAGGCAGCGGGCATCGCACAGCGGTGGCTGACTACCTAGCGTGGCCACGTCACACCAGCTCTGGTGACAGCCTCACCACGGAGGGTGAGGGGCACGGGGGCCTGGCGTAGCTGCTGGGGTGACACCGGGGGGCTCAGCCCCAGCACCTTCCTCTGCCCCCCAGGCACCGGCTGCTGCTGGTGCTCCTGCTGGCCAGGAAGCAGCGTTGGGGACACAGCCGTGGCTCCAGCTGTAGGACAGACCCGAAGCTGGTGCCCAAGAGGGCTGGGACCCACCAGACACCAGCTCAGGGACAGAAGCTTATTTTTTTTAAGCCCCCCCCCCCCAGTTTTGCGGAGAGCTGGCCAGCAGACGACAGCCCCGCTCGCTGAGCACCGAGTGTAGCTGGGCCTCCGCATTGAAAGCAGGAGGTGTCAGAGGTGACCTTGGGCAAATATTTACAGCTGCAGTGGTGTTGTGTGTGTGCGTGTGCTCAAAACACAGGAGGGATCAGGTTCAAATGGCACTTTAATTGAGCAAGCAGGGCAGCGGGAGGGTAGAGCTCTTTATGCTAATGCATGAACCACTCCAGATGAGTCACATTCATTAGGGTGGGGAGATCATCTCCATCTGCCCACGAAGTCATTTTGGAGCGGCAAGTGCTCCCCAGCCCTCCCAGGAGGGCCTGTGCCTTTGGAATGGGGACTGTGCTGATTTTTGTGGCGAGCAGCCGGGGCGTCCGGCTTCCCCTGCCTGGGGGTGCGTGAGCGCCCGGGGTTCACAGCCGGGGAATGGAGACGCTCGGGTTGTACCGCGTGCCTGGGATGCCTCTTGAATAAATAACACACGGGTACAAAGCAGGGTTTCCCCCTCCAAAATTTGCTCTTACGGTGGGAAGCACAGGGGAGGAAAAACCCCTTTTAAGTTCCAAATCCCTCTTCCCGCCTCTTCGGAAGCGCGGGCAGGCAGCTGCAGAGCCGAGCAGGGATGGATGAATTCCCCTAGAAGAATCTCTTCTCGTTTTCTTTTTATATTTTGATGACTTCATTCTTCTAGCTCTCATTAGCACCTCCTTTATCTCCAGTTCTTCCCCAAAGGCATTCCGTTCTTCCTCCTGCTGCTGCGCGGGGAGCAGCGATGGATGCTTTGCACCACCTCATGTTGAGGCCGGGAATTTCAGAGCCTGAGCCGAACCCCAGCTCTCTCCCGTGATGAAGAAACCAGAGGCCTCACCTGCCCCCAGAGAAGCTCTTCTGGCTTACCATCCACTTGCCCAACGTCTCATCGCAGTGTCCTGCGCCTTGTTAAGGCTGGGTTGTCCAGCACCCCCTGCCAAAGCCCCAGCTGAGCCCCCCCACGGGGTGCCAGGGCTGATTTCAAAGAGGAAAAACCATTCTCTCAAGGACATGGCGCATCCCTGCTCTGCTCACAAACCCCTCCTGAACCTCAGTCCAGCCCAGATCTTTAAGGAGGGCCAAAGGACAGGATTTTACAGCATCTTCTTTGTGAGCGATCCCATCCCTCCGCCTCCCCTGGGACCCCCAGAAGGGAAACTCTCACCTGGGTACGGGGTCGGGGTCTGATGGTGAGGACTATCCAGCCACCCAAGTCCTCTTCTGAACATCTCCGTATCTCAGCTGCTTGTTTGCATTCCCCTCATGCCGGAGCCATCCCACTTAGTTGCAGGTGAAGCGGTTTTGCTCAAGGCGAACACAAGCATTAGCAAATCCAGCCCTTGCTGAGGAGCCCTTCTCTCTCTCCCCCCGAGGAAGAGGAGGCCTCCGGGAGGAAGGTGAGGCACCGAGGGCAGAGCCCAGCCCGTTCCCACAGCCAGAGAGCAGGAGCAGCCCTCGGTTTTGCCTGCGAACTGTCGGGGGGCAGCGGTGGGATGGGGGGGGGGGATAAGACCCCCATCACCTGGGACCTCTCACCGGGGAAGTGAGACACGAAACCGGGAGCTGGAGGGAAGCAGGAAACTCCCCGCAACAACGTCTGCAGGAGCTGCTCCTTCTTTTGGAGCTCCTGGGCAAGGGGGGGCGGGTGTCTCCAAACCCTCCCCTTGCCATGACAAGCCCCAGTCTGCCCCAGTTCCCAGACTGGGCTGGGCGGGTGCGTTGCACAACGTGCCCCAGCTGGGTCTCCCCTGCCCTGCCAGGGGCACCACAAGCCAAAACCTCCTCTGCGCTTGTGGAGGGACCTGAAGCAGCACATCCCCAGGGAAAAGGCTCCGGCTGGATTTTAAAGACACCGGAGTGGGCTCCCCCATATCCCCCACAAGTCACCCCAGCAGCCAGGACCCTCGCCACCAAAATAAAGCACAAGTTCTCTGGTCTGGATTTTTTGTTCCATCAAGCCTTCACTACCCCAGAGAGTCCTGCTGTGCTAACTGCTCCCCCCACAGACTGCCCTCCTCAGCCAAATGGGTTCAAATAGAGAAAGCGGCACCAGTGCCCACTATTTTCCCTTCCTTCCCTTCCCAGACCAGTGCCCAGGAGCTCCCCATGAAACCCCACAGCCCCCCCCGGCTCTGCTGGGGGGTGGGCAAAGGGTAACAGCCACCCCCAGGGCTGGAAGCGCCTCAGCTGCCGCAGCCGGGGGCACCGGTGCTGGGCATCCGCAGGGAAGACAGGATGATTATCCACATGGGGCACAGAACGGCTTCACACAAAAACTTGGTTTTCCCTGTTCAGGCTGGTTTGTAAACCTAGAAAACAGCACACGGGAGCCCTCAGACTCTGAAGTTGGGGACCTGAGAGGGCAGCCCCTGCTCAGCCCCATTGCAGCCTCCCCTCATTATCCTCTCCCAACCCCACAGGGCTCCTCTGTGCCCCTGGCAGAGCCTGGATGGTGCCAAGGCAGGGGGTGGGGGGGTTGGGCAATGGGGCTCTGCAGGGACCCCTCTTGCTTTTTGATGAAATGGAAAAGTGCCCAGTGGCTACAGGCAGAGAACACCGATGTGACAGAGCATGGACAGTTCAGTGGAGCCTGGAGAACTGGGGGTATCTCTGCAGAGCTGGAAGGGCCCCCCCATGTGCTACTGTTCCCCGAGTCCCCGCGGTGGCATGGAGCCTGGCAGGAACAGGGTGACCCATCAGCAGATCCACACACACAGTCCTGTCCTGGTGAGGACTTTAGGGGGAGAAGAAGGAACCCCGAGTACCTCCAGCCAGGCACGCGGAGGGATCATTGCTGTCCCTGCTTTTCCCTGGTCGCTTTGGGCCACAGGTCCCAGGTTTCAGGTATTCATGCTGGAAAAGCATTCGTTATGCTTGCTGAGCACACGGACAAGCCATCAGCTCCAGGAGAAGCACACATGAAGACATCTGTAGTTTTGCATTCAGCGCAGCATTTCACCAGAGCTGAAGAAAAATCTGGCTAGAGCTTTGTTTTGGTGAGAAAACGTAGAATTGTTGCATGAAAACCCTGACCAAAGGGTACAGGGTCCTGGGGAAAAAACTGCCAAGAAGCACAGAGTTAAGGAGCACCTCGCCATACATATGCATGAGGGGAATCCCTGGAAGGTGGGAACTTTGCTTCCCAGTATGTGCAAGCTGAGCCATGAGAACACGCTTTTAAGGACAGTGGTAACGCAGCCCCCAGTCTGGCACCGGCACCCAGCAGGCAGGAGGGGAACGAGCTGGGGTGGAACAGCCCCCTGGCTGTCACACAAACCCCCACAAGGGCTCACAGCCAGGGGCAGAACTTGTTCACTCGCTCCATCAGCGTCCCAACGCGCCTGCCATCTACGAGGTACGACAGCAACTCCTGGCTGCAGTGGCAATCGAGGGCTGGTAACTGATTACACAGGAAACAAGAGCTCTCGGGCCACCACCCCCTCCGCAGCTGCCCAAACGGATGGATCAAAATGGATCAAGATACCCAAATGGATCCTCACTGAATCTTGAGTGAGGTACTCCAGGGTGCTGGAGCAGGGCTAGAGGCACCCCAGTCACGGCTGGTCCAACCGATTAACCCCATCCCCCTCCACACCAGTCCTTAGTGAACCTCTTCCCATGCACCAAGAGGGTGAGTCTTCCACCCGTGGTGAACCTTGCTGGTCCCACATGCAATGCCAGCACTAGCCTGAGCTGGATCTGTACCAGCCACAGGGGTAGGAACGGTGCCCCAACCCATCCAGCCTTGCACCCAAGGAGACTATTTTGATTCCCAAACCAATTGATTCAGTAGGAAATAAAACAAGAGGGAAGCACAAGGGTTACTCCGAGGTCACGCAGCACAGAAGGTGACAGCACACGGGGTGACAGGATGGATGATGCAAAGAGCAGTTGGTGCTACCAAAACGTTTCCCCACGCTCCTGGTTTCAGGCTGCTGGAGCTGCTTTACAGCCTGTGCAGAGGGAACGTTGTCTCCCAAGGCTCTGAGGTTTCTAAGGACTTTTACTGAGGTTTCTCCTTCCTCTGACACACATCCAAAGGCCCCCTCAGACACAGGCAGGTCCCAGCACGGGCAGGAAGGGAGAGCAAGGTCACACTGCACCTGCATCCCCAGCTCCGTGCCAAGCACAGGCTCCCGTCCTGGGCTCCTGAAGCACCTTGTGCTCTCTTCCAGGATGCTCCAGGGTAACCTCTCTGCCTTGCAAAAGAGAAACTGGCTCTCAGCAGCCAAACCAGCCTCCCCTCCTCCCTCCCGCCAGCCCCTGGCACCACGGACCTGCCCTGACCCCACCACGCTGCAGGAACCGTTCCCACACCTCCCGGTTCCCCAGGCACAGGCACCGACAGAGCAGACCTTCACAATTAACCTGCAGCTCTCACTTTCTTTCAACCTCACGTACCAACAGGTAACACACTGCCAGCTCCCTCACCCCCACGTTAGGCTAACTTAGGAATTAAAGAAAGCACATACACATTTAGTAAGACCTGGGTCAGGCTTATAACCAGAATAAAAGCAATAGACCCATTCCACAGCACTTAAAACTTCCTCATTATCTGCATCCCAAGGACCTTGAAGATCTCCTGCCCTTCCAAAGTGCAAAGAAGTTCTTCCCCAACTTCTATTTTTCTCCTCCCCCCTGATTTGCAACACTGGTTTAAATCCTCCTGGAGGGTCCACCTGGAGCACTCAGCAAGAGCTTTCTTGCTGCTTTCTTGCTTTCCCCATGCTCACACCTCGTCAGCTGGAAGGGGAGCAGAGGAAGTGAATGCTGAGCTTCAGGGAATTTAAGGAGAAACAAATCACAGCAGATCTTCCCTTGCAGCTCAAAGTAACACCTTTGGGCAGGAGCAAACCAGTGTGAGGCAGGGAATGGGAGAGCTGGGGATGGGGTTTGTCAGGGTGTGGGAAAACCCCCGTTCCAGCTGAGGAGCTGCTGGTGTCCGTGCGTGGTGCTCACAGGGCTGTCCCCAGCCTGCTGCCCCCAGCAGAAAACAAGCCCTATTCCTGAGCAGCGCTGGCTGCGTTCGGGAGGCAGAGGAGGGAGCAAAAGGCACATTGAGGTCATTTACTAAATGAGGGTGTGAGATGAGAGGCTGTTGCAAAAGGCAGTGGGGACTCAGGAGTCACCGCAGGGGTTTGCCAAGGGCTGGCTTCCCATGGGCTCTTCCCACGGGGGTGTGCGTGGGGTGAGCGGAGCCGGAGGGGGGGAGCTGGGGTGTTTATCTGGGGAGGGGGAAGGTGCCGTGGGCAGGCAGGACCCCTCGGGGGGCAGCGAGTCTCGGGAAGAGGCACAGCGTGTGTCTCTGTGGCTGAGACCCGGAGGGAAGCGGGACACACAGCGGGGATGGAGGTTGGTCCCTCTCCAGCAGGACCAGGCCAAGGGCTCGTACAGAGCCCAGGGAGACGGAACCGGCACCCGGCTCCCACCGTGGCGGCGAGTCAGATGAGATTTAGGCAGACGCTCAGCAGAAAATAACAAAATGCAAATCAGAGCCAGAAAAGCTCATCTCAAAAATAATGTGATAGGCTGCTGTTCAGCGAGAGGCAAATGGGAGAGGCAGCGATGCCGAAAGAAAGGGGAGCACAATCACAGAGTCTGCAGTGAGAGGTGACAGGGGAAATGATGGATGCGGCTGGGACCACGCTCACCCCGGAGCGGGTGAGGGTCTGGGGGGGCGATGGTCCCCTCACCAGTGGCTGTGGGGTGACTGTGGGGGCTATGGAGGAGGAAGAGGAGGATACTGGGGAAGCAGAGAGCATGGAGGATGCCTGTGCTGCTGGAATCCCTTCTGGGTTATGACATTGCAAGACTCTGTGCATCCTCCTCTGGATCATATGCCATAAGAAATGCTCATTCCACAGACACTTTAGGAACATGCTTCAGCACACGCTTTTGCAGAGTCCTCAGAGGACACATGGGTCCCAGTGCTGAGTTTGGGATTGACGTGCTGAACCCGCGCCCTGGCACCCTGCTGGGCTGACAGGGCTGCTGGCACCCGGGCACCGGGAGACAGTCCAGGGACCCTGCTCTGGAGCTGATCTTCTGGTGGTGGGTCCTGCCACTGCCCGGCCTCCAAAGGTCTGGCAAAGCAGAGGAGCAGGAGCTGAAACTGCAGAGAGACTGAAAAGCAGCCACGAGACTCCAAAATCTCAGCTGCTTGCAAAAGGAGAGGCTGTGGGCAACTTCAGTCCAGCCCATGGAAACCTGCGTGGGGAGTCGGCACTGGATGGGAAAAGCCTTTCATCTAATACAGGTCTAACAGGAGAGCAGAGCTGCAAGTTTCACCCAGAAATTCAGATGAGAAATACGACGCACACTGCTCATTATGAGGGTGATTAGCTATTCAAACAATTTACTGAGCGATGCAGTGGAATCTCCATCATCAGAGATCTGAAAGGCAGCCAGATGACTCTCCTTTCCCAGCTCAATGGGACCCAGGGCAGGTCTGTGGATGGAGCACCCAGGCCATCCCGGCTGCCCTCCCTCCCTGGGAAGGGCTGATGGTTCAGCTGACACGCCAAAACAAAAATATTTTCAACTTGGATGGAGATAAAGGGTAAAAACTTCACATCTAAGAGCTCTGAAGTGTTACTATTGCGGCGGTTTATCTCCCTGTTCTCCTGAGAGGCTCCAGCTAGACTAAACCAACATGCAGCTTCCAAGCATCCCAGTCTCCAGCCAGTGCCAAATTCCTGCAGAGCAGGGGGCTGTCTCACATAGATTTTGTGTTTTTTTTAAAGCTCCGGTTCCTGGAGCCATGGGAGTATTTTCACACCCCACCATCTACTTACAAAGCCAGGCAAGTTCCCAGCAGCTCACAAATGGACACAAGGAGAGCGCGGATACAAGTTGGCAAAGAGAAAAACAACCCCAGTCCGGGCAGCGGGGGGGGGCGCAGGGCTGCGGAGCTCCCCGCTGGCAGCACCCCCCGGGTGATGGAGCCAGGCTGGCACCAGCCACCTCCAGCTCCAGCAGGCATGGTCCAGGGCAGCACGGCCGGGCGTTGGGGACGGGGACACGGCTGCAGGGTGACGCCGGTGACTCTGCCCCCAGAGCCCTGCTGGCCCAGGGTGCCGGGCGAGGAGGGTGAAGGTGCGGAGTTGATGAAACAGGGATGTTTCCAGGGGCACGCTCTCATGCCGGTTGTGTCCCAGGGATCGTGGATGTGCTTTCCTGCACACGAGAGCTGCTGTTTGAAAAGCCGGTCTCACTCTCGTGCGGCTCAGGATTGTAATTGCCCCTCGCAGGGAGAAGGGAAATGTGCTCCTTAACAGCCACATCCATTTTAATGGATTCTGCTTCGCTGCCGAGAATAAACAATCACAAACCACGGTCTACAAGGACCTTTAGAGAACCCTTCTCATTCTGATATTTTTTTCACTTTGTCAATGGAACAGCACTTCTAAATACCCACCAGCCAGCCAAGATTTTCCATTTGGGGAGCAGATGGCTTAACAGGGGGAAGGAAAAAAAAATAAATCTTTATTTTCAATTTATTTTCTTATTGGGAAAAATGCTCCCTAACCGCAGTGCATAACATCTTCTCATGGAAGCACCTGGATCCAGCCCGTGCAGGCAATGCAGTGCCTTGGGTGGGTTGGTTCTATTCTACGTCCACCTGCAAAGATTTACAGGCTTGAAAAAGAACATTTCCACCGTCTCGGGAGGAAGAAGAGCTGCTGACGGTGTGGGATGCTCTTTCCCAGGCAGGATCCTGCTGTCAGAAGGGAGTCAGGGCTCGGCGGGCTCGGTGCGGGCAGAGCTCAGCACCTTCCCATCTGGGCCACGCCAGAAGAGTCCACATGGTGTTTGCAGGTCTCGGGCCACCATCGCATATCGCTGGGAAGCAGGGCCCAAACACCACCCTCCCTTGACAAGTCATCCCCAAAGGCTTGGGGTGTCCAAAGCCTGAGCGACGCCCAGTCCATCTGGGAATCTGAAGAGGAGCAGAAGCAGAGCCTGGGTATTTTTTTCATTTCTTCTCTCCCCACAATGTAACGCAGCGTCTCCTCTGGGCAAACCAGATCTGCCATCACCAGCTGCTCTGGGACACGGCGCTGCTCTGCGGGAACCAGGAACCGAAACCTTCTAGAGGCCTAATGGGGTGCAAACCCCCCAGCACAGGAGCCAGCAATAACCCCCCACTGCTGCCGTGGAGCGAAGAGGGGGCCGGGGCTCGGTGCTCCCACAGACTCACTCCCCCGGCTGAGCACAGCTTTTGAGCCCTTCCAAATTTAGCTAGATTCATGGTGTTTTTTTCAAAATCATTCATCAAATAACTTCTGCAGATAATTATGAGTCTGTTGCTCATTTATTAGCAGTAGGCTGTAATTACTCGGTATCCAGATGATTTGCTGTGTGGATCATGTGGTGTTGAGCAGGTCAGATGAGCACAAGGCTCACAATTAGGATTTTGAAGTGTGTTTTCCCGGGACAGTCTGCAATGCATCCTTAAACTCTGCGGTGCTGTCAGCAGCGTGTTATGGGGAAAGCAGGGGCAGAGAAGGTGAATTTGGACATAAATGTGCATCAGCCTTTGCAGATCCTTTTGCTGGTGCTTTGCCCAGCTCTAGCAATGCAGGTGCAGGGGCTTTGTCCTGTGTTTTCCAGGTGTGTGACGTGACGGGATCCCTCTACATCAAGGTGACGATCCTCCTGTCTCCAGCTGGTGCCTTTTCCGGGACGTTTAGCTTTTCAGTGGCCGGATCCAGCATGTAAACAGCAGAGTGAAAGCACTCAGCAAAGGTTTTTCTCCCATGAAGTCACTGCCACCCCTGTGGCCACCCCCCTTCAGCTGCATTCCTGTCCCCAGCTCTGTGACCCCCCCACAGCTGCCGGCTCCGGTCACTGGGATGGCTGTGCCACCGGGGCAAGCAGGCGATGCTCCTGTTTGTAGGGCAAAAGGATGGCACAGTGTGGGCACTGCCCAGGACACAGGGGAGCAGATCCTTTTGGCCACCATCGCAAGAGGAACGGTTGTCCTTTATGACTCCGTGTTGACACCACAACTCTGGGTGCTCAGGGATGCTCTGCAGGCACTTCTCCAGGAGGCAGCACACATGGCCACCTCTGCTGGGGTCTCTGCTGTGTCACAGCTTCCTCCCGTGCCCAGCGAGGAGCTGCGGCCCGTTTCAGATGACTTGCCTCGAGCAGTTAAAATGCTGTGGCCAAAATCCTCAGCACCTTAAAATTTTGGAGGGTGGCTTTGAAATCCCCTGAGGAGACCTCCCCCCAACAGGCACCCACAAACCCCCAGTCCTGAAGGGGGAAACGCTCCCCTGGATGTGTTTCACGGGGCTGGGGTATTTCACTCTCAGTTTTTCATGCAAATTTCTGGTTTTAGACGTGAACCGACAGCCCACAGAGGACAGCACTCGCACACGTACATCACACAGCAGTTCCCAAAATGAGCAACCACAAGTTTTCACTCCTGATTTCCAGTGCTCAGACAAAGCCTCCCGGGGCAGGGGTGCCGGCAGCGACGCCAGCCTCCTGCCCTGGGAGCAGACACTAGAGGGCAATGCCATCACACGGGCCATTAAGGGATAGACCAGGAGCACTAATGAACTTGTGCCCTCGCCGGGTGCCCTCGGAGCCGCACACCCGCTCTCAGGCCGTACCCCGCTCTGCTGGGACTCACGGGTACGAGGTGAGGCCGACGGGTCCATTCCCACACCGATGCCCAAGGTGCAAAAGGCTCTAGACCAATGTTCTGCAAGTTTTGCAGAAAGGTTTGTGGTCACCTTTTGATCAAAACACATTTTGAGGCCAACATAGTCCTCCAAGGGAACGCAAAAGGGGCATAAAATAAGCCCAGTCACAATTTGAAGAGTTCAGTGCTCATCGTGCAGCCCCCGTGCTGGCTGTGCCTGAAAACCATTGGAAGGGGAAGACACGAGCAGGGTCACGGCTGATGCCTTCACGTGAACTCACACACACACACCAGGATGGCAAAGACCCCCCATCTCAAACACCGCACGCTGCAAACAGGGTGACGGCCGCCTTCAGCCCGTGTTGGCTGCTTTACAGGGGGCACTACGGCCAGCAAATCCCAGCCCAGTTGAAGCCATCGCTAACCACAAACCATCACGTAAGTCAGAGTTAACACCAGTAAAAAGAGAAAGCGTTTACCCGTCTGAGCGAGCAGGTGGGGAGAGGAGAGGGTGGCGGAGCAGGGGCAATGCCGGGTCCCCCGGCTGGGGATGCGCAGGGTCTCGCAGGGGTCCTGGCTGTGTCCCACCGTCCCCTCCTGCCGGCAGCTCTCAGCCCTCCAGCGCCGAAACACAGGGATGTCGGGGCTGACAACTCCGTCTGAGAAAGGAACCTGTCAAGAACTGAAGCAGGAGGATTGCCAGCTCGATGGGTTGCCTCGGGGAATCTGCCATTAGCGGCTTTAAAAGACACGTGTCGTTTATTCTTTCACTGTCTCTCTATTCTTCTCTCTTCTCTTTTGGAACGAACTGAAACCTTCCTGGGCTGAAATTCCTGCAAAGATCCGCTTCCCGCTCATCAGCTTTAAAGCTTATCTGTCTGTACAAATTCCTCTCTGCATTACACATAGAGCCTAACCTCATTTTTTTAGAATCGTATTTATGGTTTCTTAATTAGGGGAAGAGTCATTGCAGAGAAGAAGAAAAAACAGATCCGGATCAGGGAGAGTTGGTGTCCTGGGGGTGTGCACGGCGGGTGGATTCGTTAGACACAAGTGCCCGGGGTGAAACACTCTCAGAAACGCTTTGTAGCGTGGACTCGGGGGAGTCCGCCCCCTCTGAACGGGGACGCATCCATAAAGAAGTTACTGTCACTGTTCTGGCTCTGCAAATTGCAGGATTTTCAGTTTGAAAAGTTAATTTGAGATGGTTTTTGTCCGCAGCTCTGGTGCACAGTCCGTGTCCCCAGAACAGCCCAGCCAGCACTAATCCCGGGCTGTCAGGGGCCTGCTTGTGGAGAAACGCCAAGCGCTTTCCACGCTTTCTACCCAGACTGGGTTTTAAGGAAAAAAAAGATGCAGTACTGGGAGTAAAACCTTTCTAAATCCTCGCGATGCACAGAGAGCTGACAGTCCTCAGAGCCCCCTGCTCCCCCAGGGCAGGAGGGACCGTGCTGGTTCTCTTGGGCCACTTCTGAGTCTGGGGTCTGCTGGCCTGGTGGTCCATGGTATGGGACAGGCTGTGGAGCGAGATATTCTGAAATAACCCATTTGAGGCTCCTGACTCCCGTGGAGCTCTCCCAGCCCCGTTGTGCAATAGGCTCCTTGGTGACCCCAAAGGGGTGGACACGGAGTTGTCGCTGTCAGCTGATTTCCAGTTGCTTTTTTCTGGAAGAAATTCCCTCCTGACCTCCAGTCAGGCAAAGCTCCTGGGGCCTGGGAACTGATGTGACCCCTGCTAACACCGTCGCTGCGTCCACGCTTTTCCTTCCCTGCACGCTGTGTGTGTGCCTCAGGTTAACTGGCCTTTCTGTAACTAAATGAATATTCAGTTTTATTTCTTGCCCTCACGCAAACTCTTTTAGGTTTGCAGTGTGGGAGAGATTAAAAAATAATACTTCTTGGTTTTCTTGGCACCAAGCATCACTTTGTAAAGCTGCTCTTTTGGCATTAGAGAAACCCAATGTGCTCTTACCCTTAGCGTTCCAGCAGATGCAGGGGCTCGGGCGTAGATGAGACATGAAGAAACCAGCAGAAGAGGGTCCCACCCAAGTGTTCAGTCCCTCCAGATGCAGGTGCAAGAACAGAGAATGTATTCCCTGTATTTTCCATCACAGGCAAAATCCTATGCAAAGTGAGCTGAGGGACTCTGCCTGGTGCTGTCTCACTGTGTTTCTGTCCTGCTGCTCTTCCCACGCTGGGAAGTGGTGACATTCCCCCTGTGCCATGTCCCAGCAGAGTAGAGGAGCTCGAGGAGGCTAGAGCAGAAGAGGGAACAGGATTCAGGCATGCCACATCCCCCATACGTGGGCTTTAGCCACAGGACCGGCCTTCGCCATGGCTTAAATCCCACCAGGGCTGGACACGCTGAGCCTGCTCCAAGTGCGTGGGGCACCCGTAGGAACAAGGCTGATGCCAAGGGGAGGCTGGTCACAGCAGGGCACAGGCAGCAGAGACCTCCCCTCTCTGGGGTCAGGAGGTCTGGACGCTCCTTGGTGACTTTTAGCAAATCATGTCTCTTCCCAACACTTCAATTCCCCTGCTGTAAAACAACGATAATAATGTTTACGCACCTTGTAAAACTCCTCATCCGTGGAGATGGAAGTGTGAGGCAGCAGCATCTCTCCAGCCCTCCTTAATGGCCTGAGATATTTCTCCTTTACGACACATGTTTGCTCCTGCTCCCTTTCCTTGGTTTCCCAAATGAGACCTCATAAGTTTTACCTTCAGCCCTTGCACGCTTCTCTTTTACACATGCGGGTCCCAGAGCATTTCCACTGGGGACAATTTTTCCCCCAAAACATCTTTCCATTAGCTACGGCAGGTTTGTGCACAGCTGCCTCCAGCTGCAACCTCTATACATGGGGCTGTTGCATTCCCAGCTGAGATCTTGCAGAAATCTGCAAGAAATTTGGGGGACCTGCTGGGAGCAAGCTCACAGCCCGGTGCCAGCCCCGAGCCCTTCCCTCCCTCCCGGAGCCGCAGCGCTCGCAGGGTCCCACACGGGCTGTCCCTGGGAGGAGAGCACGGCTTCTGCTGGGGAAGGGGCTGGGGATGGTCCTGGGGTGTTTTATATTGGTGTCAGGATGAATGCTGGTTCTTTAGTTTATTAACGTTAATTATTTAGTCTTATTCTATTAAATCTATTTACATTTCAACCCTTCGGTTTCCTTTTTTTTCCCGATTCCCCTTCCCGGGTGGGGAGGGGTCATCAGGTAGTAGAATAATTGCCTAAATGACAATAAATTGCTGTGGGTTCCTTGGACCAGCCCAGCTGCCCAGGGCTGATGGGACCAAGCTGCCAGTGCTGTTTGCAGGGCTCCTCCTCCTGGAGCAGGAGCGAGGGGCTCGTGGGGAGCAGTATTTCCTGATGGATGGATGGATGGGGAGCCTCCATCGTTAAACCTCCTGCCACTGCAGCCATGAACCAAACCCCGAGACAAGCAGCTCTGCCATGGCCATGCCAGGTTTGTGCTCCCCAGGTCCAGCCCTACGTCGTGTGATGGAGATGGAGGTCTCCCAGCGGCTCCTCTTCTCCTGGGTGGTGAAACCATACCCTTCAACACCATTGTTTCCTGCTGTGGGCTCCAGTCCTTGACAGAGCTGTGCTGTGGGTCTGCCTGTGGTCAGGGCAGGTCCTGGGCTCCATTTCCCAGATGGAGGAAAGTTGTCTCTCTCAGCGCCGCTCCCTGTGTCCTGGGCTGAAGCCCAGTGATTCCCAGCTCCCCCGACGCTCTGCAGCAGCGCAGGATCCCCCCGGGAGCAGTGCTGCCATCCCCAATAGCATTAGCACCAGGTGAGTGACGGATCCGAGACACAGCCTGTCAGCTCCAGGTGCTGGGAATCTAAATGTATGGAGATCATAATCGCTGAAAGCTGTGGTTCAGAAGAGGCTTTCAACGCTTCTGCTGGAAATTGGCTAAGGGGGCTGTAAACCCCTTGGTCGCTCCTGCAGATTACCTGCTGTTCCCGCTGTGATTGGTGTCACAGGAGACGCCCGGCAACTGCCACCTCCCTGGCAGGGCTATGCTGCAGGCGTGACGGAGGAAAAGCTCCAGAGAGGTCCTGGCACACAGAGCCACCGAGGGACATGCCGCATTTTATCTCCCCCACACCCCATGTTTAGGCACGTGCCAAGGACACCGATGGAGGTGGTAAAAGGACTCAGGATATGGAAGCCACGTAGTGCCTGGTGCTAAACCGACTGCCTGTGGTGCATGGGAGCTCTCGGGGCTGCCAGCCGGAGGGAAGGGTGCAGGAGGAGCAGGGTGACCATGGGCGCTGAGCTCCTGCTGCAGGAACAGGGCAGGGGGAGCACGGAGGAGATGGCAGCTTCCCAGGCTGAACAATGGAAACTGGGTTCCTCCAAAACCTTTGGGAAACAGTTCCCAGGCGCAGGGTTCAGGGGCTTCTCCCCTCTACAGAAGAGGGGAAACTGCATTTCTACCTCAAGCGAAGCTTTTCCCTCCAGCCGCTCTGCCTGGGCAATGCGGGATGGGGACATGCTTCCTGCTGCAGATGCAGGGCTGGGTCCCTGCTCTGTGCGGTGGGGGGTGGCCCTGCCAGTCCCACAGCCGGGACCAGAAACGTGTTCTTAATAAAGTTCCTGTGAGGCTGGGGGAGGACAGGGTGAAGAACAGAGCCATCAGAACAGGAAAAGCCAAACACGCTCAGACCTCAACCTTTTCGCTTCAGATTAACATCACAGTGCCCTTGAGGGGTGGGACCCGAGCTCTGCTGGACACCAGAGGTTTGGCTGTGCACAGCTCAGCAGAGACGCTGGTTGCATCCATGCATTGGTCCACCGAGGAGGTGGCCCCCAGCAGTCCTGCAGGGACCAGGGTTGGGGTCACTCTGGGCCTGTGGCACTCCAGAGCTTCCAATGGTGCACAGCTCTGAGAGACACCACACACAAATAAAACTTGCTTTCTTGAGCTCTTTCCAACCCACATGGGCAACAGGACCCCATGGAGCTGAGGAGAGCATAGGGGACAGTTGGGCGATGTCCCCTGAAGCACATGAGCCAGCCAGGCCGGGGTTTTTCCCTCCTTGTCAATATTCACAGGCTTTTGCTGCCTCTGCCTGTTCCTGGCTCTAGGACACGGGCTGCCAGAGCTGCTGTCACCTCCTCACCGGGTCAGTGAGCGTGGCAGGGGACAGGCAGTCCCTGGACCCCGCTCTCTGCTCACCAGTGCTGAGACCACCGGGGAACAGCGAGCAGAAAACCTCCGCATCAGAGCTCAGGGCTGCAGCGCCGTTTGGGAGCTTCCCGCAGAGCGTGGGGTGGTGGCAGGGAGGGAGGGTGCTGCGGGACAAGACCCTGCAGAGCCCCCGCGCCAGGGCAGAGCCCCCCGACCCGCAGTGCCCCTCGGGAGAGAGGGGCCAGTCCCCAGTCCTTGCCCCGAGCCGTGACTCTCTATGGTGGAGGTCAGGCTACCGAGTCGTTCCTGGTGGTGGACGGACACCTGGGCCAGCGCTGCTGCAGCACGCCTTCAGGCTGGGGGGGGGGAGATGGGGAGTTTTTCACAAATTCCTTGCACTTCCCAAGTTAAGGTTGGCCTGGGCTCCTGCTCCCCTCCCTTGGCTCAGGCTGCCCCTGTTTAGCGCCCCGCGTGCTCGCTCGTTAGTGCCCAGAGAGCAATTATGTTTCCCACACTCCTGGGTGGGGATGGGATTCCATGCCCGAGGTTTAATGAAAACCCCCCGCACCAAAGCGGGCGCTGGTTCTGCTAATGAGCCTCTGCCAGACGGGCTCTGCCAGCCCCGGCATGTTCCGCACGTGGCGTGAGCACCGGAGGCCTCCACGCTGCCCGGCCCACGCTGCCTGCCCCCGGGCACGAGGAAAGCGCCCGAGCGGGCTTGTTCTGGCTCAGGCCGTCTGAGGGAAGGCCCAGGACGGGCCCCGGAGCGGTGGCTGCAGCGGGCATGGCCTCGTGCCACGCTGGGAGCAGCACACAAGCAATGATGCCAACTGCTGGCCCCGGGCAAGGAGTCCTCTGGCCACCACCAGTGCCTTCTGTCCTCCCACACAGCGTGGACCACCCCGTGGAGGCCCATGGACCGTGGAGTGAGGTGTCCCCTTGCCACGCGGCAGGGCACAAATGCCTCCAGCCCAGCAGGGAGGGCAGGGCCAGCAGGAGGGTCCCCGTGTTACCCTTCTCCTGGCTGCCCGTGGGGTTTGTCACACCCTCACCAGTGCTGGGACACCAGCCTGATGGGACACCACCCCGTTCGACCACCAGGGTCTCCGGCACATTGAGGGCAAGAGGGAAAGCGATGCCTCCAGCTCTTGGAGAGCCATGGGCCCGTCTGCGCCACGGAGGGACCCGCAGGGTGGGTGACGGCAGGCAGGTCCTGGCACAGCTGCATGCCCAGCGGGGCTGAATCTAGATTCAGCTTGTGCTGAAGCCGTTTCATCCCCGTGCACATCTAATTCCAGGCTGTTTGTATCTGTGGACAGATCTCTGGAGTGAGCTGGGTTTTTAATGAATGTGATCACTGGCTCTTGCCGCAGTGCTTTACCAGGGACCATGTTATTTCATGTATCTGGGTCAAGCCTATGCCTTCTTGCATAGGATGTTTCAGGGAGATCCAAGTCCTGCCCTTCCATGCCATTTAGCCATGCTTCAGTTCTTGTCATCTCCCTCCAGGAATGAGTCTTGGGGCCATAACTGGCCGTGGAGCATTTTCTTCCCAGACAGGGGCTCCTCTTTGTTCTCACAAGGGGAGTTGCGCCCAGGACACCTAAACTCAAACCTTGAGTCAAAGGCAAAACCAAGTCAGCAGAGACTACGTGTGCCCATGAACCCCCAGTGTGGTGGGCTCTGCCACGGCCGGGCTGCTCTGGCCCAACAAGACCATGATATTGAGGACCAGCAGGTCTCCGTCCACCCCCAACCTCTTCGGCAGACTTGAACTTGTTGCCCATGGCAAGGAAGGGACCCCCAACTCCCCCAGCTCACTCCTGTCCATTCAGGACGTTGTGCTGGTCCTTTGCTGGAGGTGGGAGAGGCCACGGCGTGGGCTCCTGGTGACCCCCTCCTGGCACCGCTCATCTGCAGGAGCCATGGGAGTTTCGGAGCGCAATCACCCTCCTCATCAACATGCTGCTCCTCTCGCCCGCTCACGCGGCTCGTTATGGGGGAGCTAAAAATAGAGCGGCGAGCTGGCTCTCATTTTGCACACAGAAATTAAAAGAAAATGTTGGGTTTTACTTTCATTGAAAAGCGTTTCCAAATGTTCTTGTGCCTGTGTCAAACACTATCAATAATGACTGGCCTTCAAAAGAAGGGTTTGGCCACCGGAGGAGATGTGTGGGGCCAGTAGGGCAGGCTTGGGCCCGTGTGGGGCAGAGGCTTGGCCATGCCGTGTTGGGGTCGGTGCCCGTGAGCCGCTCTCCAGCACTGCGGGAACTGGGTGTTTCTGCAGGGTATTTCTTAGCAAAATCTCTGCAAAGCAAAGTAAAAATGATGCCGGGACCTCACACGCAGCAGAGGTGGAGGGAGGCAGAGGTGGATGCTTCAGTGCTAGCCCCCAGGGACAGCGGGAGTGGCAGAGACAGCTGGGATTCAAAGTCACGCTACTGACATGTGGCTTGGGAATGGCAATGATCATGCTGCATATTTTTTTCTGTTTTCTTAAAAATCCCTTAATCTATGCATGCTAAATCCATAGCAAGCAGCTTTTGTTGGACTAACTAGCGGAGATGGGGGGAAAGACCCACCCTCCCAGGTAGACCTGCCCTGCTTTCCCAGCTT
Source organism: Tringa tobata (assembly GCA_033628505.1). Lineage (NCBI taxonomy): Eukaryota > Metazoa > Chordata > Aves > Charadriiformes > Scolopacidae > Tringa > Tringa tobata. The sequence goes on along the minus strand of JAHREE010149887.1, from coordinate 76,304 downwards.
GCCAGTAAGTCTCCTGCACAAGGTGTGAAAATGTTTGTAAAAGCAGGTTTTCCCACCTCAGAAAGCCATCACAGCTTGTAATTTGGGGCAATCACAGGCACTCAGCTCCTCAGCCATTTGTCACTCATGTTGCCCACTTGGTCACACCTTCTTCATGTGAGAAAGCCCCCAAGGGGAGCTCTGCATGAAATCCTGATTTGCCTCCAGCTGCCGCCCAAGTTTTAGGCAGAATTGTGGCGCAGAGACATGGGATGAGCTGGGACCCCACGATGGGAATAGCACAAGGGCCACCATCACAGCAAATGCCCGTCAGCAGAAGTGAAAGACTTCTTTGAATAATTGAGAACAATGAAGGAATTTCTGAAAATCAAAGCCTCTTCACTGACAACCTGCAAACAGAATTGCTGCCTGAATCCACCAAATGAATCACCGGCCCAGATGAGATTGCTCAGCTCTAATCCTCTTATTGAACCAGAGTCAAAAACAGTTCAGAGAAGCTTCCCTGTTTCAAACACCGGTGTGAAGATGCCACAGATGCCCCCTGCGCAGAGGTTAACTCTCCCAGACACCTCATACACACGCCTCAGCTCCTCATCGCTATGGAGATCCAGAGCATCCTCCGGCTCCCGCGGGTACCCGGCCTCTCCCGCAGCCCGACATGCAGGTGGGCAAGGGCTGGGGCTGCTCTTGTTGCCCTCTCGTTCTGCTGGACCCCAGCACTCAGGGATCTGCTCTTGAACGAGGAGAATTCATTAAAGCATTAATAGGTTCAGCTGGTAATTTCTGGGGAGAGTGAAACTGATTGGGGGAGGCCCTTTCACCTCCAGATAGCGCAGCGGCACCTTGAAACCCCCCATCAGGAACGTGCATGGGTGACAGACCTTCAGATAGAAGAGGATCTGCACCCAGTGCTGAGAACGGGGACACAGGGAGAAGATGAAGGTGCCGTGTTTCCACCCCGGCCTGAGTGTGGCCAGTGGCCCTTCTGCACTCCCCAGCGGGACTTTGGGCTCTGAAGGGCTCGGGGATGGATTTCACTGACTGACGTTTGAAGGTCTCTGTAGTGATGGGAAGGTGAGTCCTTGGTTTGGTGCTTGGCTGGACTTTGGTCAGTCTCTTTGATGGTTTGGGTCCACGAGCGCTTGCAGCCAAGGGAACCCACTGAAATCCTGGCAGATCCCAGACAGGTGTCACCACCTGGATTGTCACCTGACAATGCCAGCTGCCATGCCGGGGGGGCCCAGCAGGTCAGGGAAGGTCAACTTCTGCTTTCCATCAGCCGCACTGAGCTTTCTCTGCCACATGGTGCCCCCCACTTCTGTGGTCCTGTTTTCCCTCCTCCTAGCCTGCGCCAGTACCTGATGTGGCTGCCCAAGTCCCGGCTCACACCAGCCCTGCTGCTCCTCGGCTCCTCTTTGCTGACTTTTGTATTTCAGTTTATAGCAAGCACTGCTGTTCCCGTCCTGCAACTGCACCTTGCTCTGGCAATGAACCTTCTTTCCGCTCTTCCGCTGTCCCCGCTGCCCCCATCCCGTGTACTCAAGTCAGCTTTTATTTAGCAGACATCCCTGGAAGTGGATGCTGAGCGCGCCTGGGATGGGATGAGCTGCTGAGTCCTCCAGTGTCAGCGAGCTCCCCGGGATGCTGCGTGACACGGGTTATTGACATGACAGAGCCGGTCAATGTGGCTGCCACACAAGTGCACAGATTTATAAGTTGAAAAGCCTCAGGGGAATTGGGAAAAGAGAAACAAAAAAAGAGCATGCATACAAAATAATTCTCTGACGTTCATGTCTCCCTCCAGCCCCAGAGTCTCCGTGCAGCTCTGTTCTGCACCATGAACTAATAGCTTGATATTTCTCATCCTAAAGCTGAAGCGGTTTGGCGTCAAAGCATCGTCAAAAATGTGTCTGCAATAATAATGTCTGTCCAGCTCATCCTCTCCTCCTCCCTCGCTCAGTTACAAAACCCTTTTTGTTCCAGCTGCCTGCTCTGCTCTGCCGGATGCTGGCCCTGGGACACGCGGGGCAGGAGCAGGGCCTCGCTGGCTGTCCCTGCTCGTGGGGACACCACTGTCACACGCAGCACACCCTCGTCACCTCCCAGCCCCGACCCCGGCTCTCGGCTGGGGCAGTCCCAGCATACGTGCCTCGGTGGGACCTTAATGCACCGACCAAAGCAGATGCTGCTGATGGTTAATCATCCACAGCAGCCATGGGCTGTGGGTTTGGGGACAGGCAGAACCAGGTACCAAAACCTCTGCCAGGCATGTGCTCTCCACAAGTCCTTGCCTTCCCCATGACTCCAGGAGACAAAGCACTCCCCGTTCCTCAGGAGCGACGGAAGGGAGCAGCCCCACAGCCCCCTGGCACCATCCTGCTCTCCGAGTGCCTGCTGGCACTGTCCTGCGTCCCAAGTCCCTGCCCACATGTGCTCACCCAAGGAGTGGACATTCCTGAGTGTCCTGAGCCAGAAGGAAGGCAATAGGGAGCCTCCCAAAGGCTCTACTGGCTGGTTCCCAGCCCAGGTCCCTCTGATTTCCCATAAGTAAAAGCAAGAATCTGACTCGACCTCAGGGACTATATCCTGTGAAAGCAACAGCTTCACCGGGCACAGTTGTCTGGACTGGGCCATGCCTCCTCTGAGTCACTCCAGAGATCACCCTCAGGTCATCTGGGATCTCATCCCAGCTCTGGGAAAACAATCCTTGTGGGATGCAGCCGCCAAGCCAACATCTCCAGACAGTGTGAACAAAACACCCGCTTTGGCAATCTTGTTTGCTGAGTTGCAATCACCTTGGCCGGGCCAGGTCATCCCTGTCTGGCTTTGCCCGGCTGCTGCCCCTTCCCTCCTGCTGCCCGGAGCCCCCGTGGGCAGAGCCGTGTACCATTTACAGACCCTCCAAAACCGCTGGTTTATGAGGGTCTGTAACAAGCCACCCAAGTTGCTGAGCAGCCTTGGCTGGGATGAGGCTGACAAAACACTTCAGCCTAGCTCAAAAGCTCTTTAATTGGAAAATGGCTTGTTTTGACACTTCCCAAACATGTAGTTTCCAGGCATTTGTGAGAGCCCCGGAGAGCTGAAGGCGGCGCGTTTGCAAGGCTCCTGTCGAAACCCCAAGCAGAGAGGGGTCACCTTGGTGGGGAGGAAGGACCTGCAGGGGCTTTAGGACAGGAAGAAACGGCCTCAGGTTGCACCAGGAGAGGTTTAAGGTGGAGATTGGGAACAATTTCTTCATGGAAAGGGTTGTCGAGCCTTGGCAGAGGCTGCCCAGGGCAGTGGTGGAGTCCTCATCCCAGGAGGGATTTAAAAGCCAGGCAGACGTGGTGCTGAGGGACATGGGTCAGTGGTGGTTTTTATCAGTTTTACGTTGATGGTTGGACTCAATGATCTTCAAGGTCCCTTCCAACCGAGATCATTCTATGATTCTGTTATTCAAAGGTGAAATAGTCCTCAGGACAAATGAGACCTGTTGTTCAGCTGGAACTGAGATGTTCATGGAGAAACACAGAAAATTTTATATCTTTTTTTAAACTTCAGTTATGGCATCCAGTTAATGTTTATTTTCCAGTGCCCCCGAGTCCCCTGTTGGTGCCACCTTGCCTATGCCTTCTCTCCTGGCACCACCGCCTCCCCCCCCGAGCGAAGTCCCCAGGGAGGGCCAGGCAGTGGGTGCTGGTGCAGGGGGGTCCAGCACCCAAACCCTAGGGAGAGGAGGGAGCCAGAGCAGTGGGAGGGGGGAGCGGGGGGAAGGAGGGTGGAAAAGCATAGAAAATGGGGAAAGCTGGGGAAACCCACAGGGTCCTTTGGGACATGCGAGGTACGATTAACACCAGCACGAAGCCACTCACTACAGCCAGGATTTAACTAGCTGAGAAAATTGCCCTCTTGCTAATTAAGGGAGCTGAGCGCAAGCCCCTCTGCTGCTCAGACACGTGTGTTAATAACTGCAAAACAGCCAAGGTTAGGAACAATCAGACGCTGTTATGGACACCGGGGTGAAATCGCGGCACATCAGCCCGTGCTCCCCAGCAGGAACCAGCCCACACCACAGACTGATGCCTTCGCGGTGTTGGGGCTCAGGAGGACCCTTGGCCCCTGGAACAGAATATCGGACCCTCTGTTAGATGCCCCATACTGTGTCCCAGTGCTCACATGAACCGTGCCAGCAGCCGGGACACCCGGCACAACCCCCAAACCTGCTCCGGTGTTCGTCCAGGAGCAATTGCACAGAAACAGGTTCTAGAGCCCCACATCTCCCCCACCTTCCCTGACTCACCTGTGCCGGGACCAGAGCTGTGGGGACCACCTTCCCCTCACCCCGCATCAGCTGAGAGGGAACATGGAGCAGATGGACCCTGCAGAAGGGACGCGTGCCAGGGGGGCTGCAGACGATGCTCGTGGCTCTCCCCCCGCAGAGCTGCAAAGGAGAGGAGTCGTTTCCAGCAGGTGGCCGTTGGGTGCCATCCCCACATCCCTGCGACACGTGCTGGAGCCAGTGGCTGAGCCTTCCAGGGGTCGGTGCTGAACAGCCGTGGAGAACAGGCTGCTCTCCAGCTCTCCTGGCGTGGCAGGGGAAATGCGGGCCGAGGAGCTGGAGGCTGAGGGAGGAAAAAGCCCTTTGTGTTTTCCCGAGAAAGTGCGACCCTGAGGTGGTGACACTGAATTTCCGCAGGATGCCAGCCTCGGCCGTGTTCTGACAGCCCAGAGGAGCCCCCGGGGGAATCTCATCCCATTAACCCCCACCACCGGGTTTTTCACGGCTTATGGAGTCACTCAGGGAAAGGGGCAGAGGAGAGAAAAGCAGAAAGATAAGTTTCTGGTTTTAAATTTTTCCCCCCAAACTTTACCCATTCTGGGCATATGGCCAGAAAGTAATAAAAATCTGTTATGTTTAGAAACAGCTTAGAAACGTATAAATAACGGCACTTTGGTGTTGCAAGAGCTACAAATAAAGCGAGTTGTAAGTTCTTGGGTTTATTAACATCTGAAGGGGATAAAGGGAGTTTTATAATGTCTAATTGAATTAAACACAGTACACTCCAATTTGGGGATATAAAATTTGTGATCATGAAGTATAATTAAACACATTTCTGGCACGGTTGTTTTTTCTCTACAAGCTCAAAAAAGCAGATTTTTAATTGATGTAAGACACGAATTCATGCCCGTTGCGGGACGGGCGGGATGCGTACCGCTGGGGAGGGGAGCAGTGCAAGCGTGGCCGGGAGGTGTAAATACAACCCTAAGCCCTGACCAGGAGCGATGGAGACTGTGGGATGGAGGGGGAGGCTCAGGCCGGCGGTGGGTGCATGAGGAGAAGTGGGGGGTCCCAACACCCCCCGCTCCCCGCTGTCGGTGTGTGGGGGTAAGGCCTGTGGCTGCCTCCAGCTTCTCCAAAAACTCAGGCCAGAGCAAGGCTGCATCATTTTTCTCTGCTGCTAGTAGGTAAAGAGCTAATCTTTAATTGCACTGGGGGAAAAGTCCTCATTAGTGGGTTGCAAATGTGTCGAGCCCAGGGAAGCCCTGGGAAGAGTGTGGAGAGGTGTGTGGGGGGGGTGTTGAGCTGGAAAATGAACATTGCAAAGCTTCTTACTGGGGCATCCAAATTTCTTTGGGGGAAAAAGTGAGGTCTTCTGGGACAGAGGTAAGAAAACTGTAGAATCCCCCCTGTTAGAAACGGCAGAGCCAAGTGAGACATAACGGAGCAGGACACAGAGGCGGGCTCTGGGGTTTGTCTGCCATGGGGGGCTGGCACCATGGGGGTCTGTTCAGGAGGGTCAGTGCCTGGTCCAGCCACCCTCTCCATCGTGTGGAGGCTCAACGGCACAGAGATCCCCGATGGTCTCAAAAGGGCTGACCTGCTCCTCTGGGGAGGACACCAGGACCATCCGAATGGCCTGACCCAAACAGGTCCCTGGAGACGTTGCGTCCCCGGGGGAGTCAACCAAAGGGGGGGTCAGGTCGGGCAGGGGAGAAAGTTTTATCCCGAGTCTCTGGGAGTGAAAAGCTTTGTGTCTCTACAGGAGAGGCCAGAGCCATCGCAGAGAAGCTGGTTTTGCAAACAGGAAAAGTTGGTTTTCCAGGGTTTGGAATTCTGGAAGTGCTGTTGGTGTTGGCGATGAAGGAGGGAGCGGAGAGTCGGGGGGGCAGTGCAGGAGAAACAGGGTGCGTGCGGGAACTGCAGGTCTTGTCAGGAGATGGGCAGGACGAGGGGAGACCAAGCCAGGGCTTGCTGAAGCTGCTGTCGGTAAACATTGCAGGGGAGGAGGTGGAGGAGAAAGCGGTTATTTGTTGAAAAGCCACGTCGGCACAAATCCAAAGGAGTCCAACCCGAGGAACCCCAGCAGGGACGGGTACAGCCCCATCTCCAGCCGTGGCAGGGCTGGGAACTGCCCGGTCCCGGGCGAGAGGTGGTCTCTGCCTGCGTCCCCAGGGACAACCCCTCTCCCTGAGCCAGAGACACCCCGTGTGACGGGGACGGCGGCTCCGGACAGGGGTTATGGCTCAGTCCAGGCTGAAGCAGCCAGAAGACACAGCCCGTGGTGGCGCGGGGCCGGTTCCCATGCGGAGGAGCTGGGGGCAGATGCATTCACCACCTGGGCCGCCTTTGATCACAGCAGGCAAACTGTGGAGCTGCGACAGCCCAGATGAAAGGGAAAAGCAAAGAGGAGAAGAAAGCAAAAATGCTCTTATCTGCTGCGGGCAGCGGTGTCACGTGCTGCAGGTGGCACAGGCAGGAGGGGGAGCTCCCTGAGAAACGTCTTCCAACAGCTCCCGAGAGCAAAACCAGCTTCTGGTTTGTTGGAGGGAGACCCCTCCTGAAGGGAAAGGAGGACTAATGCCCTGGATAGTGTTTTCCATAGCTCACAGCTCCCACAGCCCCAAGGACAGGCTGCTGGAAGCACAGGCCCGAGGGATGCATGTGGCCCATGAGAAAGGCGGGTGGGAGCAGAGCAGATGCGCAGCACCCCATGTCCAGCACCTGAGCAAGCACACGCCGTCCCGTGGATGAACGCAGAAAGCAGCAACCGATTCATTGTCTCTGGAAGCTGACACAGACATCCTGAACATGGCAAGGGGGTTGGGGGCTGCCCAGGGGCTGGAGCCAAGCCAGTGGCCACCTCCAGCAGGGCCAAGGCGAAGGCAGGTCTGGCACCGTCCTGAGGAGGGGGCAACGAGGAGGACACTCAATTATCCGGGAGGTTCGTGGCTGCCTTTGTCTGGGGTGTTTGTGACCCTCTTTCCATGACATCCCTTTGTCACCCAGGCGGTCGATGGTGCTGGTGTGTGAGCTGCAAACCGTCCTGCTTGTGCACGAGGAGAGACAGTTTTGGCACTGACAGATGCTTAATGACCCCTCATGAGATGCTGCTCCTCTTCTGGCGAACAAAGGTGACGGGATGAGCAGGGTGTTAGGACAAGGCTTCATCCATCAGGGTGATGCTCAGCAAAAGCAGAGGTTTGCTGAAGCCTGGTGCTGTGATTTAACCCGCAAGAGGCTTCCCCTTCATCCAGCCCCCTCCGCTCTCGCCCTCCCCTGGCAGCTGAAGTTCTTGCTGCTCACTGAAGCTGGACAGACAGTGCCAGGAGCTGACAGACAGCACAGACTGCCAAGCAGAGCATCCCTCTCCTTCCCACCCCAGCATTTTGCCTAAACCTTCCCATTTTCCCAGTGCCAATGTCTCTGATGGCAGGGACCTGCTTTGGAAGAGCAGCAAGAGAGCGAGCCCATTTGTCTGCCAGCACCCCCACTGCTGCCTGCCCCAAAAAATGCAGCTGGACCCCCAAAACTGCAACCTCCAAGGTACTGTGGATGCTTCTCCTGCCTGCTCTGGGTGCAGGCAGCTGCCTCTGCCCTGGGCAGCCCGACTGACACCAGCGTCACCCGGTCCTGCCAAGGACACCCCAGGCTGCCACCTGGACAGCAGGAGAGCTGCCCGGCTCCGCATCTCCAAATAAAAGGTCTTAAAGACCTTTATGGGAGAACACGGCATTGCCAGGAGTGAGAGATGCTCTTTTCACATGTCGGCCCCTTCACGGACATGGCAGGACCTTTCTGTCCGTGTCAGGGCACGTGGGCCGCCCGCTCCTCCTCCCGGGCACCCTCTCCTGGAGCGGGACTGGTTCTGCCCCACGCCCAGCTCCCGGTTCCTGGGGATTCTCGCGGTCCCTGAGTGTGGGCACGTGCTCCCCCGGCCGAGAGGACCCCTCAGGGTGCTGCAGTGAGGAAGGATAATGAGGGAGATGAGCCTGATCGCGCAGATCCGAGTGATGACAAAAATGCTGACGGATGCAAGACGGAAGGGATGACACAGGCAGCCGAGCGGCAAGGCACAGCCGTGCCCCGTCACATCCGCGCTCCCACCGCCTCGGTGCCTCCGCAGACTAGAGTGAGCCCTTTGGACAAGGCCCACCCTCCCCGACAGCAACTTTTAACCCTCTTCCAGCCCCTGGCCCTGCCCAAGAGGCTCGTCCTTGTCCCCAGCGAGGGCAGGAGCCGTGGGATGCCCTGGCAGAGCCTGCACCACGCTGCCCTCCAGCCCCCCACCATCCTGCCAACCTGATCTGTTTCTATCCATATTTAAACTCTGGCAGCCTGAAACCTTCCCAGAAAATACCTCTTTTTCTTCTCCTGCTCACCGATGGAGCGTTTAGGTAGCACCAAGTCCGGGAGGGAGACCTGCACCATCCCCTTGCAGTGTCCCCACAGTGTGATGACCCCTGACTCCAGGGTGAGCTCCATCAGCCAGGAAAGATCTAATCTATTTGGTCATGACTTTACAGAGCATTAACCTTTGAATCAGCTGTGAACACAAAGTCAAACCCTCACGAGAGGCAAGGTGAGCACGAGGACATTTGTGAACCCTGCAAATGATCCCCACTGTGTTTGAGAGGGCTCTGGTACAGGTAACTTTGCACTTAAATTTACATTGTACGTGTAAAACATGCCATATGGCACGTCCCAGTGCCACCATGCCATGGATCAGTGTCACACCATCTCAAGCCCATCCCTGGCCACTGCTCTGGAGATCTTGTTGCCCATGGGTGCAGGCCGTTTGCCATTTGCCATTTGCAGTTTACCTCCTGCCTCTCGCTGATGTGAACAAGCAGCAAACCAGAGTGCAGAAGGGATCTGGGCTAGAAAAAAAGCTACACTGATTTATTTATTAACCCAGATCCTGCGAAAGCGGGAGATGCTGCAAAAGCCTGCCCTTCCTCCCGGCTCTGTGCCTGTGACTCAGTGACAGCACCTCGAGTTTGGTTCTAAACCTCGAAGGAGCCGATATAATCCCATCATCTATGGAGCAACTCTGGTTATTTGAGAAACCATAAGGATGTCATTTTTTCCCTTCTCAAAGCCTGTTGTTCTCTAGAAATGATGTGCGTGACATGGCATCAGTAGGAAAAAGGATCCCAGAGGCCAAATACTCGGGGAATGGCGGGTTCAGAAATATTAAACACATTTTTCAGAGAGGAGGATTACTGTTAAAATGTGTGTAGCACGGGGGAACAAAATATTTGAAAGAATCCACAAAATGCTTTTGACAGTGGCACTGCCTGCTGCACATCGGCAAGAGCAACAGAGAAATCGGAGCTCAATCCAAAAACCCCTTTCACAACAATCCCTCAGAAACCTTTGACAGAGGCCACGAGCAGAGACAGGGGATGAGGGACCGAGTGACTGGGGTGGGGTCTGCAGGAAGCCCACAGAAGGTACAAGCACACCGGGCCCATTGCAGGGGCAGGGCTGGTAGCCCAGGAGCCGTGAGAGTCCACACTCGGCGCTGGCCGGGATGGGCTGATGCCACACGCGTGTTCCCTCCAGTGTAAGCACAGCTAAAGCCGAAGGGAACATCAAGCACTAACCTACAGCAAGTGCTTTTGGTGTTTTTAACTGATCCCTTTCAAACAGGGACTGGAGAGGGGAGAGCAACACAGCCATGGGGGTGCCTGCAGACAGGCCCCCTCCCTGCCCCCCGAGAATGGCTTCAGACGTGACAAACACGTTGGAGAGGCCAAATCACCGACAGCTGATGGCTCATAAATAAATGCATGTGGTGGCCTTCCTTCTACTGTCCTTCTGCAATGAGGTGGGACCCAGGGCGGGGGGTGTTCCCTCCTCCAGCCTCCCCCTTCGTGCCTGGGGCAGGTTCCCATCACTCCTGCCCTCCCAGGGCAGGCTGGGATGGACGGGGATCCGGGAACCAGGGATCCCTACTGGTGCAGAGCCCAGCAGTGTGTGCTCCTCAGGTCCCACCCAGCAGAGCTGGTCTCGCCCAAGCAGTGTCCATGGCACAGCTGTTCTTTGGGCTCCCTGTGCGGTCACGGTCACTGCAGAGCGTGGCTCTGTAGCCCTGGGCTACCAGCCAGCCACAGGGGCCAGGCAGAGGTGGGGCAGGAGGGACAGGGACCCTTCAGGCAACCGTGCTGCCAGTCCCACTGATGGGACCCACCTGCCCCACGCCAAGGACAAACTGCAGCTTGCCAATGCAAACATCGCTGGTGCTGCAAACGCCACCCTCAGCACTCACCTTGCCCGGAGAGCAGCAGCAGGAGGAAAATCTGGGCTTTAACCACCCTGAATCAGCTGCTTTTAAGTTATGATGAGAGTGTTCCCCCAAAGGTACTTTAATCCTAGCTGGTTATTAAATGCTGTATCTCTGAACCACGTTTCAGGAGGAAGGAGAGCAGCTCTCTGCCCCGAGCCCTGCCAGGGGAACCAAGACCTTTTCTGAATCCCATTTGACTGCATCTGGACAGATTAACGGGAGGTAACTCTCCCTTCCCTTTGGAAAAAGGAGACCTTTGCACTGGCTGTTCAGCGTGGACGGGAGTTTCTGAGCCCAGAAGCCCAGCACTATAATACCTAAAGCTAAACATACCTGGAAGCTTCAGAGCCTGGGGTTTTTCCATCACAAATTGTGCGGGACTTCAAAGTCTCTGTCGACTCTCTCATGCTCTGGCTCGGAGGAGCTGTCAGCAGTAATTGCATCCAGCCAGCTCGCCTTTCTGCCCCGTTTCACTCCACAGCCTGCATTTTCAGCTGGGCTCTGCAGCAGCAGCTCCAGCACTATGTGCCCACCATTGCTGGGAGCCGCAGCCAGGGGGTCTGCTGGTGTCACCCCACCTCTGCCAAGAGACCTCAATAACACATCCCACGGCTGCTGCAGGGACCACAGCCACCATCATGCAGGCAGCAACAGGGGAAGAAGGAGATAAAATTGCTGTCTCTGAGCTTCCACCTCCTGGCAGGTACAGGCAGGGGAGGGGACACCCCTCCAAACACTGCCATGTGCGGTCCTGCAGAGCCCCCCTTGTGCTGTCCTCCTTCTGCCACGCACCCCTGTCCTCAGGAGCGTGCACCCTCCACATCACCCTCCCCCTTGGCTTTTCCTTCCCTGACTTCCCATTTCCCTGGGCACAGCCCAGGCCCCCAGCACTCCCTGTCTAGAAACTCTTCTTTTCCGTCACTGCCATCTCCCCATCCCTCTGTCCTCTCCCTGCTGGAAACAGTCTGGACCTTCTCAGTGTGTCTTCATGGAAGAAGTTCTCCCAACATCTCCCCAGGACTGTTGGACCTCCCTCTCTCCCTGCCTTTCTCCCTCCCTCCCATCCCTCTCCCCCTGCCCTTCTGCTCCAGTCCCACCTCAGCTTTGGCTGCACTGTGACAAAATAAACTGGAAACTTTGCTGGAAAGGTCCCAGGTTTAAATGACAACTTGGGTAGGGATTATTTATATGCAATAAACAAGCCATTGGCCCTGCCAATGTCCTGAGGGAGGACTCGAGGAGGTGCAGCAGCGCAAAAGCTGCTCCTGCTGCAGAGACAGCTCCGGACAGTGATTCTGGGAAGGGCCAAATCCTTGGCCAGCTAGTGGCTTTCAGTTTTCCTGCCAATCCTCTCTTGCGAGGAGCTGAGAGTAGGATTCATGCTCCCCAGGAGCTTGGGTGCTCCAGTGCAGGTCCTCAGCGTGCCCACCCTCTGCTTGGGCACACAAGCGCAGGACATGCAAATGTCACCCAGTGGGGACAGTGTGATGGTGTTTCTGGATATAAAGGCAGTGAAAAGGGAAGGATAAAGTTGGGACATTCCTATGGATGGAGGGACCTTCACCTCAGATTGCCCCCCGGCTGTGGGAGGGGGTGCCCTGGCTGCACCGTGGCTGGGCAGGGGGAGGGCAGAGCAGGCAAGGAACCTGAACAGTCCCCCTGGGTCAGCTATTCTCCTCTTTCTTTCCTCTCATGCTGGGCTCTGGGCAGAGCTGCAGACTTCGAGGGGTCCCGGGGGAGTTCCAGGAATGAGAAGCAGGTGGCAAAGCTGGTGGCATTCCCTGGAATATGGCCCGTGCCGAGGGAAGCCCCAGCAGAGAGAAGGGATTTAGCAACTTAGATCCCGGGGAGTCTTTTGGTGGGAGAGACAGGAAAGTTCTGCTGGCACCAGGGAAGTCCTGGGGCGAGGGGGTTAAACTGCAGGCCATGGGAGGGCAGTGGGAAGGCACTTGGTCCTGCCTGATGTGATTTAGGGGTGGATGCAGCCGGAGCTCAGTGTGCCTGCGGAAAGCCCGGAGCCAGACAAGCCATCACAATAAATAAGCAAGGCAAATCGGGCTGCCTGCGGGGGAAAATCCCAGACTGCAGTAATGATAGGGCTGATGTGGAAAAGTTAACTGGGATTAGAGAAACTGCGAATTTCAAGTGGAAGATGACAGCAGGAGGCTTCAGCTGCCCTGTGTAGATCTGAGTGCCGCCTTGTCAGGGCAGACAGGTAGAGACGGATGCAGAGATAATGCTCCTGGACACAAATGATGATCCCTGAGCAAAATTGTCTAAAATCCCCCAGAAAAGATGCTGTTCTGGCCTCAGTGTGGGGTGTCTCACAGGGTCTGGCTCCTGCTGTGTGGGTGAGTAAACGGTTCTGTCACAGGAACCATGGCACAGCTGGGGTTAGAGCTGCAGAGGGACAGACGGGTCCCTCCGTGTCCCCCCATGGCCCTTGTGCTCCCAGAGCCACCAACTGCCACCAACAGTGCTCTTTATCAGAAAATTAAGCAGAGCAGCAGTCTTATCCCCACATCATAATATCTATTCCTAATGCCAAAATAGAATAAATAAAAAAAAAAAGCTGTTTCATGCTGTAATTAAAAGTCATAAAAAAAGCTGTGCGGACAGATATATAACACCCCAGTAACTGCCTCTGGCAGCCAGGCCCAGCTGACACTAATCACGATAATGATCCCAACAGTAATTAGAGATGAGGCCAGCCCAGCCCCGCACTGTCCCCAGTGCCACCCCGGTTGCAGGTGGAGGCAGGTGGCTCTGGGGGGGGACACAGGGACCCCCAATGGCCCCCACTCCAGCAGGTCTCGCAGCTCTGGAGCTTTCACACCAAACCCGGGGTGGTGCAGAGCCCCCAGTCTCCGGGTGGCCACACAAGGAGCTCTGCATGGACCCCACAGTGGGGGCTTCTGCACCGGTACCGCTCTGGAGTTTTAACTCTGCTCTGCTCTCAGCACGCCAGCAGCCTTTGGATTGAATGGTAGACCCGTGTGGGGTGTCTTTAGTGAGATGGGATGGACACCCCTGGTCCTGAAGCCTGGCAGACAGAGTCCTGCAAGGGCCCTCCTGGTCTCCTCAATCAAGAGATGCAGAAATCCGGATCGGATGAGCTAAGGTCAGTTCAGGGGCTGTGTTCAGACTGAGAGGTCCTGTGGTCACAGTCTGCTCCCCCTGCATCCCCCTCCATTGCTCCCTGCCATGGCTGACTCCAAATTCCCATCAGATGCCTGGGCAGCCCTGAAGCAGCAGGAGCTGCCCACTCTTGGGGGCTGGTGCTGGCAGGGGGTGTTTGAGCAAAGTGGGTGAGGACTCCCTTGGGTCAGTGTGATTTACTTGAATTTGGGGGGGGTGCCTTGGGGCTTTTTGGTGAGTTTGACAAAGTTCTTCAAGCTGCAGGTCAGGTCTTTGAGGGCACGCATCCTCAAGGGGGTACTGGGGAATATATTCTGGGCCAAGTCCTAAATTTTTCCTTGCTTTTCCTTGCAACCAGGAACCAGCCCATCTCGCACATGGCAGAGACGTGTCCCCACAGGTCTCCCCACGTGCACACACGACCCCGTGCTGCCAGCCCCAGGTTATCTCCTGCCGTCCCATCCCTCCTCTTCTTCATGGTCCCCAGTGCCAGACCTCGGGAGGAGCAGGTCCCCAGGGCCCAGGCTGCCGTTCCAGCTCTGCCGCCCGCTGTCAGCCTTCCCTGCATTTGTGTCTCACCGCTCGCTCCATCTTGCATTTGCATATCATACATATTCATTAGAGAGGCGGTTAATTAAATATTCATGTACACAGTCATTGAACTTGCAATTAATGTGAAACTTGCAGTACTTCTTGTCTCCCCCCACCCGAGAGGAGCCCTGAGCTCTGGCTGCCGGCAGCTGCAGCCCCGGAGCGGTGCCAGCACTTACACCCCCTTCCACTGACCCGTTTTGCCCAAATCCGCGCTGTTTCCAGGAGGGAGCATGGCAGGGATGGCAAGAGGCCTTTCCAGGTCTGGGGGAGGCTGTGGCACACGACGGCACCGCATAAATATGGCAGAAAAAATTCTCAGTGCTGCGGGGTACAGAAGCTTTGCCTCCAAGTCGGGGGTGACCTTATGGCAAAGCTGCCCCCCATCTGCCACTGCCCCACTTGGGGGGCACGGCACCCACCCCACAAGGCGGCTCTGAGAGTATGGGGGTTGCTGGATGCCAGGGCTCCCCCAGACCTCCCAGCCCCTCTGCACCCCAGGCTCGGCTCCTGTCCCGGGGTGCCCTGGGGGGCTGGATGGGCTTGGGTGGCTCCCACGGAGCCCACTCCCCGTTCCGCCCCCACTGCGCCTGGAAAGCTGCTCCTCGCAGCACCCCTCGGCAGCTCCCACCCCCG
>JAHREE010149887.1:0-31389 GCA_033628505.1 Tringa tobata | reverse complement strand
CTCACGCTCTGCCCCTCCGCTCTCTTCCAGCGCCTCCGGAGCCAGCGTGGTGGCCATCGACAACAAGATCGAGCAGGCAATGGTGAGCCGCAGTGCTGTCCCCCCGTGCACCGTGACCCTGACCCCCCCGGGTCTTGCCGGGGGGGTCCCCACTCACCGGGTGTGTGCTCTGCTTAGAGGAGGGGTCCCCGCTCCCCGGCCTGTTGCTGGGCAGAGCAGCTCCTTTGTCTTCCCCGCTGCTGGCTGAGCTCATTGGCTCCAGCAGCGTCGCAGTGCGCAGGGAGCCGGCCGGGGGGGGTCTGGAAAGGACCCTCCAGTGATGGGGGGGTGACCAGGCCAGGCCCCATCGATGACAGGGAACTGCAGCCTGACAGACCCCCAAGGGGAGGTGAGGGGGGGGAGCTGGAGAGTGCCTCTGGAGAGAGCGAGACCTGGGAGATAGGGGACCCGAGGGGTGCTGTGGGTGCTGGCCTCGGGGGGCTACGCTGGGTGAGCACCAAGGGTGGAGTAGGGAGGGACAGCCTTTGGGAAAAGCCTTTTCGGCGCTTCAGGAGTGGCTGGGGCAGAGCCCTGCGGGGCAGGGTGGGAGCAGCCCCTGGGGCACAACCGTTGAGTGATGGGCCTTTTGCAGGATCTTGTGAAAAATCACTTGATGTACGCTGTGCGGGAGGAGGTGGAGGTCCTGAAAGAGCAAATTAAAGAACTGTTGGAGAAAAACTCCCAACTGGAGCGTGAAAACAGCCTCCTGAAGACCCTCGCCAGCCCCGAGCAGCTGGAGAAGTTCCAGTCCCGGCTCCCCGCAGAGGTCCTGTGCCCGGAGGAGCAGAGCCCAGGGGCGGCTGCCCCAGCCCAGCACTCGGGGGGCTCTGCGGTGTAAGGTGGCTCTGTCCTTGGGGTGGGCAGAGCCACGGAACTCTTTCTACTTAATCTCCTGCAAAATCGTTTCCGCCTTCATCTCACACGAAGGACTGCCAGACCCCGGCGCTGAGCCGTGCTCCCCTGGGCAACCCTGGCCAGCCAGCAGAGCCAGCGGCCATCCCCTGCACGAGGATGCTCTTCTGCGAGGGAGATGGGGGGGAGACGCCCCCCACGCCCGCCGTGGGCCAGGAGTGAATCTGCAGCCTGCACGTCCCGAAACCTGGGCGTCCGTGACACCCTGGCAGTGCCAGGCGCCCTTTGGCACTTCAGTGGGAACCCACGGCTGGAAGAAGTGCACGCCGAGTCCCGTGCCTTTGCTGCACTGTGCAGGGGGGGAGCGTCTCTTTCTGGCCAAGCCTGACGTTGGAGGAAGACCGTTGTTTAGTGAGCAATGCAGATTTGTCCCACTTGCCACCCAGGAGCGTGCTGGAACCCAGAGCGACTGAGCAGCACTGGTGGTGGCAGTTGTGGTGTAGTGCATGGCTGTACGCACATCAGTGTGGGGATTACAAGGAAAAAAAGCTTGTTTTATTAGTTTGGGCATCTTCTGTAGCCGTATCTATGTATAAACACACGGGTGAGCGGTGCCCACAAGGCTGTGGGGTGCCCTGCTCTGGGTCAGCCATGCCCATCTCTGTACAGCTGGGGGGTTCGAGGTGAGACTGGAATGGCAAGCGGCTGTAACTGGGTGGCCAGCGCTGCCAGCGGCCCAAAGGAGGGGACGGATTCACCCCTCTATGGCATCCACCGTGACGGAGCCATGCGGCAGCACTGGGAGGATCCGAGCTGACCCCTGGGCAGAGCCATGACAGGGGCTGCGCTCCAGCCCGCTGGGTTGGGGGGAGCTGGCCCACACTCCTGGGCCCCCCACCTTCCCCGGCCAGCTCTCTGGGAAGTGACGGGACGTCCCTTTTGACGTCGGAAGCGGTGACACAGTTGTGTAAATCTAGATAGAAATGGCAATAAACTCTAATTTTTATATAAATGTGTTCCCCAAGCTCTGTGTCTGTGGATGGGGAGGGTGAGATTTTGGGGGGGGGGGGAAGGCAGCGTGGGTTGTGGGGAAGGGGCTGGGCCTCACTGGGATGGGACTGGTGAGGATGCTGTGCTGTGAGCCCGCTGGGGCTGGGCTGGTGCTGCTCCCCAGCTGGGGAAACCTGGCTGCTCCCCCCCTCAGGGGGAGTTGGGCTGCTCTGGTTGAGCCCAGGTGGGATTTTGGAGATGTGAGGGGCAGGGTGTGTGGTGGGGGAAGGTGCCCTGAGCCTGCAGGTCTTTGTCCTCTGTGTGGTGTGTGGGACCAGGGGTGTGTGTAGGGCAGGCTGGGGGGGGCAAGCAGGGAGGAGGCTCTTGCCAGGCGGTGTGGAGCTGTATGCACCCCCAGCCCAGCTCTCCCTCTGGTGTTTCTGGTCTGTTGGGTTTTTGGTTTTTTTTTGAACTATCCTGAAACACAGTGTGAGGGCCAGAGGATGGGTCGGGGCTGAGGGGGCCCCAGGAGAGGAAAAATAATCCTGAAACCACTATCTCTGGGGATGCAGGGTGGCTATGACATTGGTATGAGGGTTAAAGGCTGGTGGGTACCAGGAGAGGCATGAGGTGTGTAAGCAGAGCACCAGGCTGGCAGGATGTCTGAAGGGAGGTACGTTGTCCTATCCTGGGGTTTTATACCCTGGACATGACTCTTTGGCCAGCTGGAGACATCCCTGGCCCAGAGGAGGGGGCCAGCAGGGCCCGGGCTAGCGGGGAGGTAGCCATACCCTGCGCTGCTCTAGGTCTCTGCACCACTTCAGGTTTCAGCCGCAGCCCGGCGTGAGTCACGGCAGAGCTGGGAGCTGAGGACAGTTGTCTCCCTGGAAACATCGGGTAAACATCAAAACACAGGCTATGGGGCTCAAAACCGTTACGGGGTGCCTGTCCCCTCCCTGTCCTGTCTGTCCCCAGGCTGGGACCCCACCGCAGCCTCATGCAGGTGGCCCTGCAGCTGCTCTAGTGCGAGGGCTCGGCATGTACACACATGTGCCTTGGGTGTGCAAGTGATTGCCATCCCTGCTGGGTGCATATGTGTGCAAACAGGCTCAGGCACCCCCAAACCATGTATGTATGCATCCCTTGCACATACAGGCTCTGCAGAAAGCCCGGGGGGGCACGCAGGCAGCGCGCCCCCAGTGCTGCCAGTCTCTCAGGTGGTACAGCTTCTCCAGCAAGGGCTGTCCCCAGGGAAACCGGATGCCAGCTGTGTTTGCACTGGCCATTTCTCTACGGTGGGTGTCAGGGGTGCTTCCGGGCTCCCAGCTGCTGGGACACTGTCTGTCTGTCCTTCCACACCTCACAGCTGGGGCAGGTTTGGGCTGCGGCGATGAGCTCTGCCCCCCCGCCTGGCCTTGCTGCACCCCCACACCCCGGCTGCTTCCCCAGGATGCAGTGATGGCGTTTGGAGTCTGGAGCTCTGTTTGCCACCTCTCCCCATTCTCTCTCCCTTCCCCATGGCCCTGGGATGCCCCACAGCCCTCACATGCCTTTGTGCAGGGGGCCACAGGCGATGGCACCTGGGCAGACCCCACTCATGGCAACCGCTTGGCAAAACCTACTCTCCCCAAACCACTTGCTCCAGACCAGCCTTCCTCCCACGGGTGGGCAGAGCCCTCTCCTGTCCCCGCAGTGTGGTGTGACATTGTGCCAGCCAATGGCACAGGGCAGCCCCAGCAGAAACCCCTCCCTGCGTCTGGCATATGCCACCGCGGCTGAGCCCGGCCCTGGTGCTGTCCCCGGGGGTCTCCCAGGAGCAGCGGGAGAGGAGAAGGACCATTGGGCTGTGCACCCAGCCAGCCTGTGGGTGCAGCAGCCAAGGGAAAAGGGCTGCCCCCCCCCCTTTCCTCCCCCCCGCCCAGGGTGCACAGGGCCTGGTCCCCATCTCCCGCTGGATCTGGGGGCTGGAGGAGATTTACCAACACCCCTACATCACCTGAAGATATCCTATGCCCTTCCCAGGCCCTCTTGTTATGGAAAACACCCTTCCCAGAACATCCCTTCTGGACGTGATGTCCCCTCGCGCTGTGCCACAGGCCCTGAAGGCAGCGGCACAGACTGTGCAGCACCCAAGGTGGGACAGGGGCCCCTCCCTTCCCGCTGGCACCCTGCTCTCTGGCCCTCTGCCCCCACCAGCCCCTGGCCCCACGAGCATTAATCCCCGGGTGCAGCGAGGCTTACGGGCTAGCGTGGCACCCCAGCCCTTCCCCCAGTTCCTCCCCACAAAGGATGCACATCGCGTGAGGAGACAAACCACGGGCCGCAGAGCCAGGCTCCCCCCGATTCATCACACCCCCTGTCCCGGGGCCGAGTCAAGCTCACCGAGTCCCCAAGGCAGGGAGGTGGGTGACAGCACAGTCCAGGCAGCGGAGGGTTAATTCTGGCCATCACGGGCTGGAAGGGCTGCCCGTCCTTCCCGCAGCTCCGCGGCGCCCCGAGGGTTAACGCGCCGCGGCAGGAAGTTTCCAAGAAACGGCTGATTTGTAAGAAAAGGAGAAGCTGCTGCTGCCGCAGAGTGGTGCTTTCCTAGCGGGGGGGGGGGAATGCTGCCGGCCCGGCACCCCCGCACCCAGCGCCCCCGCACCCCCAACTGCACTGGGGGGTGCAAACGTGACAGTGGGAGGAGAGAGGACTGTGCACCCCCTCCTTCCCCCTTGTCCGGGGGCCAGGGCCCATCTGGGGTGAGGAAGGGGATGGAAATGGGGATGAGGATGGAGGTAGGATGGAGATGGGATGTGGATGGAGAAGGGGATGGAACTGGGGCTGTGGATGTGGGTAAGATGAGGATGGGAGTGGGGGTGAAGTGGGATGAGGACAAGGATGTAGAAGAGATGGGGATGAGGGGGGGGAGAGAAAGGGGGCAGCCTGAGGATTGTCCCTCTTCTCCCACCCTGCCCGGGCAGGCTGAGCTTCCAGAGCTCCCTCCAGCCAGGGTCACCCCAGGGACATGATGGAGAAAAGGGGCTGGGGGACATTTGTTGCAGAGAAGAGGAGACCACGTGTAGCTGATGCTCAATGCATCGTGCACAGGGCAAGCAGCTGCCTGGGAGGACGTTTGAGCAGCAGGGGGAGAGACAAAGGGTCTGGAGGTCCACCCGAGGGCCAGGTCTATGTGGGGAAGGCCCCCCCCCCAATTCTGCACATTCCTGCTCTCTCCCCACTGGCCTCGCAGATCTCTGCATGCCAGGAGCCCATCTGGGAAGAGTCATCTGCAGCCAAAGCAGTCGGCCTTATGCAAGCGTCCCTCCCTGCGCCTTGAACGCCGTGTCCCAGCCCGGCCCAGCCCCGCGGGAGCCTCGCAGATAAACCAGTGGCTGGGATTTTCCACCCAGTCCTCGGAGCCCAGTACCCCCCGTGGACCCAGATCAGCTCATGCAGGGCTGGCGTTAGCCCACCTCAGGCTGCCTGGGACCACTCACAGGCCCTGGCAGCCCTTGGGAAGGGAAAGCCGTGGCACGAAACAGAGATTCCCGCTGGGGAGCAGCGTGAGCCGTGGCTGCCAGGCCCAAGCAAGTGGTGGCTTGTGGAGATCTGTACACGGCAACCTGGGCTGCCTGGGCTCTGCTGCAGCAGCCCCCTGAGATCACGAGCACAAGCACTGCATTGGCACTGGCGTCCGCCCCAGCTGGGCAGGAGAGGGCAGAGATGCCCTCTGAGGATGGCAAGACTGGGGCAGCTGGGAATCTCCCCCCCAGGGACCCCGGCAGCAGCATGGGTGGGGGTGAGCAAAGGGGCTACTCCCCTTTTGGGTCTGCACCTGGGCCCGGGGCAGGGGGGGCTGAGGGCTGGGAAGGCGGTCAGAGCTGGGGGGCCTGGTCCATCCTGCCTCCCTCCCCACAGGTTGGCGGCACCTGCCCTTCTGCCGTGCCTCAGTTTCCCCTCTGCAGTGTTTCATGTGCCCTGGGAAGGGGTTTTCTCCAGGGCAGGGGCAGGCTGAGACCCCATTGCTCCCACGGACAGTCCCCAGCTGGGGACGGGGCTGCAGGAACCGTGTGGCACTCAGGACCAGGGAAGGGAGCTGCTTCCAGCATGTGTGCCAGGACCAGGCTCCGGCAGAGCTGCTGGCAGACCTGCCCACCATGGGCACTCTTCAGCTGTGCCCGTCATCGGCTCTACCCACCCATGGGTGCTGGCACCCGTAGGGTGCAGGCAGCACCTCCTGAGATGGCACAGACCGTCCTCCCAGAGAAGCTGATGCTGTCCCAGCGTGTACCAGCCACAGGGAGCTGGCCCAGAGCTGTGCCCTCCCGCATGGTGCCGGGACGGGACCCAGCAGTGCTGGCCTCCAGCCCCACCAGGGTTTCCATCCCCCGGGCAGATCATAGGGCTGTTTCCCCCTCCCAAGTGCCACCCCCTGTCACCCCTGCAGCCCCGAGGGGATGGAGACCCTCTGGAGCCAGAGCCCAGGCTGCCGTGGAGGGCAGGGGCTGGGTGCCAGGGTGGTGACCATGGGCAGGGGTGTGGGGTAAGTATGCAGTGTTCCCCCGCGGTCTGTGGTCCCCGGCACCCTGCCCTGACACCCCGTGGTTGTTGGTGTCAGGAAGTGAAATAAACAGTGGGGCAGTCTCCAGGCAGCGGGACCGCAGGCAGCCCAGGAGGCTGGGCTGAAACATGGCCACCAGCACCTGCCCTCAGGCACGGCACCTCTCCTGCCTCCCCAGGGACTGCTGGGGATGCCTGAAGGGAGCAGGCAGGGTGTCTCCACCCCAGCCAGATCCTCCTCTCCATCCTCTGGTGTCCACCCTGCATCCTTGTGGGCCGTAGGATGAGATTTCCCATTGGGAAAAAAAAAAATGCCCTGAACACCTACATGGCTTGTGGTCCGTGGGCTGCAGCCGTGTCCTCAGCTTGCCCAAATGCTATGGCCTGGAGAGACGTTGGGTCCAGCTGTCCCTAAAGGTCCCTGCACGTGCCACAGGGACGTCACTCTTTGGGGAGCCAGCAGCTCTCCCATCCCCAGGCATCTGGAGGAGGGGAGCCCAGAGAGGAGCATCTGCCCACAGTCTGCTGTGGGTCAGCACATGGAGCTGCACAGCCACCGCTGTGTCCCCATGGTGAGGCGGCTTCATGTGCTGGGGTGATCCTCTGGGTACAGGCTTCCCAGAGTTGGGACGGTGGTGGGAGCCGCTTGTTACAGCCACAAAAAGATTTCAGCTTCCCAGAGAGAAACAAGGTCCAGCAGCAAGGAGCTGAGCTTAGAGGAACAGCAAGAGAGGTGAGGGAAGGGATGGTATTTGAGGATTATGTTAAGGACAAGCAGGAGATGACGTCGAACAACAGTATTGACTGCAAAAAGAGCTGAGGAAGGTGGAAACCAGCTGGGTCATGCAGGAGAGTGAAAAAAACTGCAGAAGAGACAGAAACAACCTGAGATGCCTCCTGCCTGTCCGTGCCAGAGCCAGCGCGACTGCTGCGCAAGGTTAATGGGAGCTATTAGAGGCGATAAGGAGGCTGCTGAGCAGTAAAATGTTCCCAAGAAAGTGAACTTCCTCATTCCTGCCAAGAAAGGGAGATTCATTCAGGGCAAACAGCACCAGAACAAACAAATCAATTAGAAACAGCA
Organism: Tringa tobata; assembly: GCA_033628505.1. Lineage (NCBI taxonomy): Eukaryota > Metazoa > Chordata > Aves > Charadriiformes > Scolopacidae > Tringa > Tringa tobata. The sequence continues at coordinate 23,885 of JAHREE010149887.1, read as the reverse complement.
AGTTCTCGAACTCAGACAAACACCCGGGGGACCCAGAAGGCTTTCGTGTTGGAAGAGCCACGCTCGGAGCAAACACTTCCACCCGGGGGACTGCCACATAATGAATGAGCAATGGGAGCTTGAGAAGGTGCCAGGGATTAGCAAGGATTTAGGGGCCTGGGGGACCTGGCCAATTTGCTTTAATTGATCATTAGAAACAGCATAATCCCCCGGAAAATCAGTGTGGGAAATCCAGGCGTCCAGGCTCCAGGAGGACTTTGCTGGGGCTTACAAGAAGGCACAAGTCATCGAGGGGTTGTCTCCATCTCAGAATGGGGCACAGAGGCTCCTGAGCACGAGCAGCCTGGCTTGTCCCATGACCCTCTCCCCCCGAGGGAACCCTGGGGAAGGTGGATGTCTCCATCCTGTCCCTCCATGTCCCACGGCCACCCCAAGCCCAGGGCTGCTGCCTGGGGAAGGGGCCGGCCAGTGACCTCAGCACGGGTGATACTGGGGGCAGGTCTGCACCAGGTTTACACCGTCCCCAAACACTGCCATGGAAATTTCCCCTGAGCTCAGCACTTTGATTTCTCTGGCCAGTGTTTAAGGTCTGTCCCACCAGCCTTCCCAGCCCCGTCAATGATTACCCAGGCGGGAGGTTGCCCAAGAGTCACCGGGACAGCAACAGGTCAGGAACGACATCCCCGAACAAACACAAACAACCCTGGCCAGGGCAAGGTGCCAGCTCCCGCCGGCTGCTGCGACAGCCCTGTGCTGACACAGCCAGTGGCATCTGAGGCCACCCACCGCCCTGCTACCCCAGAGCCATCTACTGCAGTGGGACCGACAAGACCACCCCGGAGGAGCCCGACCCTCCTCCCTGCCCCTGCAACGCCAACATCTCCTCACAATGGAGGAGACACTGGCCCGACAGTGGTGGTGGCACAGCAGTGCTGCCCTGTGGCTATCACCTCCTGTGTGCCCTATGTGCTTGCCAAGGCAGGTGTGGCAGGGAGGAGGGCACCCGCTGGCTGCTCGGGTACCCTACAAGGAGAGGAATGTGGGCACAGGGCACACCCTGCTTCTGCTGCCTGCCCAGTGCCCTGGCATCACCCTGACGTCGCCCTGGCATTATCACCTTGACACACTCATGGCCACTTCCACCTCTTCCCTGGCAGCCCCTGGCTCTGGGGACCGGCTGCGGCTCAGCCCGTGTCTGGGCTGGCTCCTGGCGTGGTGGGCGGCTCTACGCCACGGCTGGCCCGTGATCCCTGTCCTGTTTGGGGACCCAGGGACAGTGGCACCAATAAACCCTGTCAGGGTCAGACAGCTGATCATCCGCCGTGAATTGCCTTTCCTATCATCAGCTCTCGTCATGGGGAAACAGCCGCCCAGCTCACGTACGCCGGATTCCCAGGAATCTGACTGGTGGGGATGGCTCCTGCAAAGGGGAAGAGAACCCCGGAGCCCCCCAACGCTGGAGCAGCTGCCTTGGGAACCCACTTCTAACCCCAACTCTGCCAACCCCAACTCTAGCCCAAGACTGGGCTAGGACCAGCTAGGGCTCCTCGTCTCCCCTTTCCCACCCCGCCCCTCAGGGTCTCCAGGAAACTCTCCCACTCACAGAATGGGTGCCCTAGGTGAAGAAGGAAGAGAGGTGCAGGGTTCCCCTCCTTTAGGCATGAAATGGGGCTCCTGAACTGCCAGAAGCATCCTGGGGCTCTGCAGACTGAAACATCACTGTGGTCCCATTTTAAAGCAGCAAACTATAGCACAAGTGTCACCCCCTGCTCACAGCCCCTGTGCTGCTGCTGTTGCCCCACACTGCTGGGAGAAGCCCCTTGAGTATGCTCACGCCAGGGCGATGCAGGCAGGCTGGGGGGTCAGTGCTGTGCTGGAGCCCTTCGGCTGCCCTGACCCCCCCTGCAGCTCCCCAACGCGCTCCCCACACAGGCTGACTGTGGAGGACACAGGCGGTGCGGTGGCTGGCACGTCCCTGCTGGGTCAGTGCCACCTGGAAGATGCTCCCACGGGTGGAAGGGGGGTGTGCGACGGGGGGAGCTGCTGCCTTGCCAGCACCCAGTTACTCATTCTCCAGGAGGCAGACCTTTGGACGGCAGAAAGTTCGAGGCTTGGGGAGGGCGGGGGCGAAGGCAGAGTCCAGGCTCAGATGTGGCTGCCCATCCTCTCCCGGCAGGGTCACCACCAGGCTGGGGACACCGTTTGTGGGGCTGGGAAAACGCACTGCAGAGGGGCTGGTGCATCTCCTCCAGCAGCAAAGCCCATACATCAGGAGGCCCTTTTTAGCTCCCCCATTTGCTTACACCCCCCTTGGTTTGGGCTCAGACCCCTGCAGCCCACACACAGGACGGGTGAGTGCAAGCATGGGGCATGCAGAGCCCTGGCCCTGTCTCAGAAAGGTCTGAGCTGCGGTGCCATCCCACCGTGGTGTGAAGGGGCTCCTTGGAGCACGGCTGGCAGCCTGGAGACCGCTGCAGAGAGTTTGTCCTGGGCAGGAGAGCAGCTGGGGCTCTCCAAGTTGTCCTCATCCCAGTGTCCACCCCACACCAGTGCCGGGCTGGGCTCACGCAGCCACAGCAGCAGCCCCTGCCCAGTGCTTGGCAGCGGGGAGGGACCACCGGGCACCGCGGCTGCTTGCCGGCCGCCTGGGCTCCCAGCCGGGACCAGCTTCCTCCCAATGAGGCTCCCAATTAAACCAATTTCTTGGACGGCTCCAGCGATGCAGGAGTCGGAGGCTTTGTAGTTGTGCGGCCCCTCTGGCCACCCCCGGGGTCTCCCTGTCCCCCCGGCGCCCTCCCTGTCCCGGGGCAGCACCTGGTCTCTTGTATAACCCACGGCCCCACTCCCCCAGGGCAGAGCTGCCGCCGGCCCCGCTGCTCTCCATGCGCCTCATTGGGAACATATCCCAGCGGGAGCCGAGCGCCAGGGACTGTCCCGGCCTCGCCAGGCGAAAACAAGGCAGCGCCGTGCTGGGATGTGAGCTGGAGGCGCCTCTGAAGCTGCCGCCCGGGCCGGGTCCTGCTGGTGCCAGCCCGCTGTGCCCAGGAGCCGTGGCGCCGAGCAAAGTGGCACATCAAAGCCTCTCCTGCCTCAGCTCCCCACCGACCCCGGCCAGGCACAAAGAGGGGATTTGGAGGGGAGTGTCAGGGAAGATGGGGAGGCAGGGCCAGGGTCCCCACAGGGCTGGAGCTCGGGGACGTGCCAGCCCTGGCTGTGCTGGGGAAATGGGCATCCTCCTGCACCAGGCACCCCCTTCCACTTGCCAGAGCTCAGCCCCAGCTTATAACAAACACCCAGAGTGGCTGGGGTCAAGCAGGCGTGGGACGGTCCACGTGGGAACCCAGCGGGTGACAGAGCAAGGCTTGCAGGCACAGCCCGTGCTGGTGGCCAGTGGCACAGGGGACACCAGGGTGGGCTTAGCTGTTCCTCCCCAGGCACAGGAGCCATCCCATAAACCCAGGACAGATGGACGAATGGACGGCATGGTGGCAGGGACCTGCTCTGTCTCATGGGAGGATGCTCTGAGGACGTTGCAGCAAACTCCTGGGACAGTAACTGCAGGGGATCAGACCCAAAGGCCTCCCTCTCCGGGTGGGACAGTGGCCGGGTGGGACACACACCCAGGTCCCTGTGCCAGCCTGTGGCGTGGGGGCAGTGCTGGGGGCAGGAGGGACATGGGCTGGGGGCAGCAGACAGACAGAGCCCGTTTGTGGGTGGCAGTGCCGCTGCTGGACCAGCTGTCACCAGCACCGTGGGAGAGTGCACCCGCAGAGGGACACACACACAGCCCTGAACCCGTACCCACCATCACACACACACACACCTCCGGGACGTGCAGGGGGAGGGAGAGGGACCAGAGCTTCATTGTCCCCGCGGGCAGCCTCTGGGATGGCTGAAGGCTCCAGAGGTACTGGGGAGTGGGGTGTAAGCAGCTCAGCTGCCCGTGTCAGCATCTTGGGAACTCAGGTCCAGCTGCAGATGTGGGGTGAAAACCCTGGTGCTGATGTTGCCCGGAGCCCCGGACCCGCTCCCCCAGCCCGGGGGCTCTGGGACAGAAGGCAGCAGGGATCCGGGATCCGGGGATCCAGCAGCCGTGCTGCAGGCAGCCTGAATGGCAAGACACCGCACAACCGGCTGCCGGCAGGCTCTGGCAGACGAGGTAATTACTGTTATTATTGTTATTACAATAACAATAACAGCAACAACAGCGGCCACTGCCTGCTACAGTTGCATCATCGCTGGGATCATCGCCACTGTCACTGCGCTTAGAAATTGACGCCCCGAGGGCAGGAAGCCTGTGGGAAGGGGAACCCCAGGCAAGCGCTGGTCCTGCAGTCTGTCCCTCGGTCTGTCCCCTCTCTCCAGGACAGCCAGGACTCTGCTCCATTGCCCACAGGTGCCTTAATGTCTGGATGGAACAGGACGGGCAGACGGGGCTGGGGACGGACTGACAGCTCCAGAGCACCCTGCTGGCCCAGGGGCTGCGCCTCTTCCCCGAGTGGCTCCCGAGCACCCTGCCAGCAGCTCACCCTGTCCCCAGGGCCTGGCAGGGTGTCATTTGGAGGACAGCCAGGGCGGGTGTCACCGTCCAGAGCTCTGCCCTTGCCAGGGAGGGTGCCCCACTCATGGGGAGGGACTGCTTGGCTTTCCAGCTCTCCTCTCATCCCAGCAAATGTTGCCATTAATGGAGGGATTATTAGGGAATTAGGGGTTTGTGCAGTAAGTGGGACTGCTCTGAGGGCTGCTGAGGGACAGGGATTACCCTGGTTTAGTGCCAGCAGCTCCCCAGCCAGGGCCAGTGCTGCTGGAGAGCTGAGCCCCATGGGTGCTGGCACCCAGTCCGGCTGGTGGCTCTGCTGCCTTCGGGGAGCTGAAGCAGGGGTGCTGCATGCCTTTCCCCTCCGTGCCACCCGCCTGCCCTCCACCTCCACTCCCGGAGGGGTCCTGCTGCATGGCTGGGGCTCCCAGCTTGACTAGAGACCGAGTTGGGGGTGCCCAACCTCCTGCTGTGGTGGAGCAGTGCCTGGGGACCAATATGACCCAAAACCTTACCAGCTGCCCTGGGCAAAGGGAAGCAATCCCCAGCTTCCCATAACTGCTTGCTCTTCCCTAATTTCCCACTTATGAGAAGCACACAGACTCCCAGCACAGGCAGCTCACACCCAGCAAAGGCACCCACCCCTCTTGCTCTGCACCAGGCTGCCTGCTTCCTTCAGGATGCCATGAGGGAGCAAAGCAGCCGGAGCCCCGAGCCAGGCAACGGCTGGCTGAGTCCCAGGAGCACCCCAGGGTGTCTCTGGCCAGCTCCAGCTCTGCCCTGCTGCGAGCAACGCAGCCGTGATGGTGCTTACACATCTCCTGCTGAATGCTCCTGCATCACCACGCAGCGGGGAGGAAGGTCCTTCCCAGCCCAGAGAGCAAATCCCTCCTGGGAGCCAGCCCAGCTTATGCTAAGGGGATTTCTGCGGCAGCAGAGCTGCCCGGAGCCCCCCCAGCCACCCCAGGGCTGCAGCATCACACCGAGGGGGACAGAGCACGTGTGCTGGGACGTGTGAGCACAGAGACCCTGCACCAGGGGCTTGGGCTGGGCATCCCACCAGTACCCAAATCTGTGATCTCTCGGTGGTTTTGTACTGGGGAAACGGAGAAGCGACGTGTCATTTTAGCATCTCTGAGGAACCGCTGCCATGGCAGAGCTGCTAAAATGACACGTTGCTCCTGCTCCTCCAGTACAAAGGTGCCGACAGCACCGATGCTCTCCTGATACATCCCAGCCCCACACAAGATTCACTTGCTGTCAAAAGACAAGCTCTGTTGATCAAGCTGACCTCCCATTCCCAAGTCCCAGCAGCTCCCAGTCCGCCCCAGTCCTCTCTGCCAGCTCCTCTCCCCTCTACCTGCCTGGCAGAAAGGTGTGTGCTGGTGACCCCTGGGCACTGCCAGCGCAGCGGGGCTGGGCTCTGCCCACATTGGAGGCGATTAGACAGCTGGAGGCTGCTGAGAATAGCACGGGCACACCATGGGAAAGCTGTAACACTAATTAATCCAGCCACCAGCCTGGGGCTGGGTTAGATCTTCCAGGGCTGGCAGGGAGTGGGCAAGAAGAGAAAATGCCCCTGCAGTGTGTGGGTGCCTTCACCAGCACTGGGGTCCGGCAGCCCGTGTACCCATCCCCGGGCTGCATCCCTGCCCCACAGCTCCGGGTGACCCCTTCTGCCTAGGGCTGGAAGAACCATCCCCTCTCCCCTTCCACCACCCTGGGGTCACTTCAGCTCCAACCCCGGTGGCCAAGAGGGGCTGGGAGACGGGTGTGGGAAGGTGACGGGATTGCTTCATGGCCCAGAAGGTGCCTTGAGGCCCCCGTCCATCTGCCCCCCCAGCCGTAGGCCAGCCTCCCGGTGTGCTCATCCCCACGGCATCTGGGGCAGCCGGGTGCCAGCAGTTGGGCACACGCTCTATATAAGTCCAGCATGTCTGCTCTCTGCCTGCTGCTCCCACTGCTGGGGCAAGCGGGCGCTGAGCCAAAAATACCATTCCCTTCCTGCCTCCCCAGGGCAGCAGGGCTGATGGAGCTGGAAAACTCATGGGGAAGGTTGGGGAGAGAAACCGAACCCCAAGGCTGGCCTGGACCCCCCCACTGCACCCCATCACTGGGATGGGTCCCATCACTGGTGGGTTATCTGCTGCCATGGCTCAGCCGGCTCTGCAGCCTTGCCTTCAGCCTCCTCCTCCTCCACCTCCCAGGAGCCCGCAAACTGCTTCAGGGCAGCCTGGCTCTGCCCACACCTTCTGCCCCCTCCGTCAGCCCCACAGCTGGTGGGGCAGCACAGGGCCAGCTCCTCCAGGGCAGCTTCCAGAGACGGGTCCTCAGCACTGGGGTAGGAGCCAGCCCTCAAAAGCTTCCCGGCACCCTGAGCCCCTGCTCATCCCACCCCAATGTCCTGGTTAGAGACAGTTTGGAAGTGGGGAACACAGGTACCCACATGTACCGACCAAGGCACCAGTCCCCAGCTGGGCTGAGGAAGAAGCTGGAGGTACTTTCCAGGCCAAACCACTTCCAAGAGGGATCAGCTCCGAGACACACCAAAACCAGAACATTTTCTTCCTGTTTCAAGCTTAATTATTGCATCAGGACTGATTATTTTTAACTGAAGCCAGAAACCTGGAAACAGGCACTGTGCTTCTGCTAACTTTGTTTCTTTTGGGAATCCCCCAGTTTTCGAGTCTAAAAGATCTGTTGCTTGACTGGCTTGAAGGGAGCCTGGTGGGGAAGGACCTCTGGGCTGGAAGCTGAGGTGTGCTGTGCCCTCTATTTTTAGCAGCTGGACTCCACTCTGGACCCTTCCTCCTTTGCTTTGACCCTCTATAAACTCTGTGTCTCCAGATCAAGACGCCTTGAGGCACCCAGCAAAGTTCTGCTCCCAGCAGCGCTGTGCTGCTGCTAAAATCATGCAGAATAGGGCTTATTTTTGTGTTTAAAGCTGGTCTCCTCAGGTGATGCCATTCATCCTGTTGTACCCCTTCCTGGAGAGGGAACATGTTTTGAAGTGGCTGCCCGCATTACAGGGCTGATGCCAGATGCATGCCCGAGGCTGGCAGGATCGGTCCATCCTGTCCCCAAGTCTGTGCCCAGCTGAACACACAAAAGCAGGGTGATGCGGGAGCTCTTCCGGGCACCCGTGCGGTGCCACCAGACAGCTCTGCCTGGACATGCCCACGGGAAGGGGGCTGCATCACCCCGGTGTAGGGTCCTGCAAAACCCCGGTGGTGGATGGGCACCGTGCCCCCGCTCAGCCCTTTCCACGCCTGGACCCTCCAAGCTCTGGGGCAGCCGTGCCGGAGCTGCTCCTCGGCCCGTGACCATGTTTGGGTGTTTTTGAGCCGGCGGATGACTCAGATCTCTGTTCCCGGCACTTGTTTACTCAGCCGGGCGGGAGCAGGGGGAGCGTGTGCGAGCGTGGCTGGCACTGCAGGGGCTGAGCAGTGCCTGGCGTGTCCCCTGCGTGCCACCGGCCATGCCACCTGCTCCCGTCCCCATGCCAGGGCTGGTGAGGGACAGTGCTCCTTCCAGAGCGGGATCTCACTGGACCCCACTGAGCAGGGGAGAGCCCCTGGCAGAGGACATGCCCGGCTCACACCAGGAGGCAGAGCCAGGTCCAGGTCGTTCCAGGGTGCTTTGCCCCCTCCCAGCAGGATCAGCCCAGCAGCTTCTTTTGTCCTCACTCCATTTCGATGCTATGCAGCCCCTTGCCCTTTGCCAGCCGTGCCCGTGGCACAGCCACATCCCCGTCCTGCCGCCAGCTCTCTCTGCGTGCAGCTGGCACGTGTCTCCTCGCATCCCAGTTGGTGGGGCTCATGCCATCAGGGTTTCTTGGAAACCAAGCCACTTCTTGGCCTGGCTGGGACAGCAGCTCAGCAAACACAGCACAAAAATCCCAAGGGCTGAGCTGCTGCTCCCCTGCCTCGCCCCTGGCACCCAGCGATGCCCACGGCCCCTGGCACCCTGCCCTCTGCGAGGGAGGGCAGACAGATGGCTCTGGGCTCCAGGTGGCTGCATTCATCCAGATGCCACCATGAAGACTGTAGATGCCACCAAGATGCCACCACGAAGCCCATAGCCGGGCAGGTAGGGGTGCAGGCACACAGAGGGGAAGGCTGTTGTGGGGACAGGGTTTCCCCCGCCTTCAGCTCAGTGATGCTGGAATGGGACCCCGGGGGCTTGCCCGCAGCCCATGCGCTGGGGCTGGTGCTTGCAGACTCTGGGGGAATATCTGCCTCCACAATCTTCATTGTAGCAGCTTGTTTGCTGTTAAGAATCGACTTTGTGCTGAAGAGACAAACTTTTTTTGGATTACTTGGTTCTCAGCCATGCAAACATCTGGCTTGACAAAGAAAATGGAAGAGGGAGAGAGAAAAATTCATCAAAGCTGGCTCCTCCGCCTCTGCTTCTCCTTCCCTGAGCGATGGGCTCACCCCACCAGAGCTGTGCAGGGGGGCCATGCCCACACCATGCTGGCACAGACTGGGACTCCCCACTCAGGGAGCGGAGCTCTGGGGACTCAGGCAGGGGGACCCCACAGCCTCACAAAGAGGGGTTGCTTTGGGATCCACCGACTCATCTGCTCGTACCCAGTCCTCCAGGGACAGACGTGCCACCACAAGCCCACCAGAGTGAGGGAGGCTGAGAACAAACCCTCTGAGCAACCTCTGCCCCCTGCTCTGCCTCGGTGTTCACAGTCTGCACCCTCATCCTCACGCGGTGATGGGTGGGGGCAGGATGAGAGGGGAAACCGAGGCACGGGTGGGTGGCACACTGTCCTGGCACCCCCAGCACAAGTCCACCCCTTTCTGGGTGGGCCCCAAAGCTGTGTTCAGCTGCATCCCCCTCTGATACCAGGCTGCAGGAGGGGAAGGGTCTGCAAAGTGACCCCAAAACCCTGGGCTGCCCTGCAAGGGCTTTCTGCACAGCAGCACAGTCCCTGATGGCAGGGTGGCTGCTGGATCTGGCCAGCGAGAGTCCAACGCTGCTGGTCTGCTGTGGCTGATCTGGCAGCCCTTGGCTCCAGGGGGTGTTCCTGGGGGATCCAGGAGCCTCTCCAGCATCTCCCTCCACCTCCCCACCATCTTGCACGGCCACAGGCATCCTCCCAGCTCCCCTGACCGCGGCAGCTCCCCAGGCTCTCCTTCGGCTGCTCTCTGTGGACACCCCAGGGCTTTCCTCCCCCTGCCCTGACCCAGCCCTCCCCATTCCTAACCCGACCATTACTCTGAGAGCAGAAACCAAAGCCTGGCCCTTCCTGCCTGCCTACAGTGTCTCACAGCCACTGCCCAAAATAGTTCAAAAAGCCCTAAAATAACCCACCATTGCCCACTCAGCCCGTTCAGTGCTTGAGGAAGACGTAGGAGTGTGGCAAGGGTAGGGGTGGGCAAGCAAAGGGACCAGCCCAAAAAAGTACCTCCCGTGGGAGTATGTTTTCCCTGGGGCTGGGCAGGAAAACAGATGTTGCCGTGGCAACAGCTCAGCGCTTTCTGCTTCCTCCCGCAAAATGGGGTGACTGCGACGTCAGCAGCCGGCCGGCCACCAGCGAGAGCGGCTCCAGCCTCCCCTGGCCGTGACTCAGCGCTGGTCACTGGCCCCAGCCCCGCCTGGCCCCCAGACAGGACGAGGATGAGCCTTCCCTGGTGACCCTCTCACCATGCCTGGGCACCTCTAGCATTCCCAAAGTGCCCATCAGGTACCAGGATGTGGAGCCTGTGTCACGCTCAGCGCGTTCAGGCTCGGAGATGGGGTGCCGGGTCCTCTCCAGCCCAGCTCTGCCTTAGCCAGGGCTATAGGTCCCCCCCAGCCTGTCATCGATGTGCGAGTGATGGCAGCTCAGGCATGGCCACCCTCTCCAGGCTCCCTCCCCCAGCCACAGACCCCTCTCCACATCATTCCCAGTGTGGGCACTCGCTAAAGGCATTTTACAAGCCCATCTGTGTGTGCACAGAGGACTCTTGGAGGAGGCAGGGCCGGGGGCTGTGGTGAGGGGTTTTTCAGGAGCAGTTTTCCTGGGAAGGCAGGGAAAGGACCCAAAGTCACAGCTGCCCTATTCCTGCCCGTTGCCACCCACTACAAACACCCAACCAAAGGAACAGCGGAGAAACAGCACCCAGAACCCCAGCCCCTCCCTGGGGCTGCAGCATCTCAGCTGGGAAAGCCGGGGACTGTCCCAGGGGAGCCCCGCTCTGCCGGCACCGGGACACGGTGGGAACAGGCTCCTGACAGCCTTCAGCTTGCTCCCCTCAGCCCCAGGGTATCTCCTCCTTGGGGTGTCTCAAATAGCCCCTGGACCCACACCCTTCTCTGGGCAGAGCCCAAGGCTGGGGGATTAGACCTCCCAACTGTCTCCTTATCCCTGGGAAAGGGGCCAGGAACCACCACCAGCTCCCCCGGGTCCTCAGGGCGCCTCCTCGCCTGGCCCCGGTCCGGCTGGGATCCCCTTGCCCCGGGCCAGCCCAGCGCTGGCTGTTTGTGTGCTGCTGCCCTGGCTACCAGCCCCTGAGTCACCACCAGACCTCCCCGCGCCCAGGGAAGCCCACACTCATATTTTCCACGGGAAACCTGCAGCTCATTCAATCTTTCGAGGTGGGGAGAGATGTCAGCAGGGTGTGACACAGAGCAGGGGCCTCCAGGGACCAGGACTGCCTGCTCGGGGGGCGGCCGAGGATGTGTCCGAGTGCTGCTGGGACGTTGGGGTCCCTTCAGACCAGCACAGCCATGGGCTGCTTCTGCGCAGGCGTGAACACAGCTGCGGGGTGGTTTGCTCCATCACCCATTCAGCCGCATCTCCATCCTTGCCCGTGCTGTCCTGCACTTCTGCCCCCCGGCCCCACGCATGGCGACCGTGCCAGCCCCACACAGGGGATGGTGCCAGCCCCGTGCCCAGCCAGCCCCAGGGCCATGGGGTTTCCAGGCAGACCCAGTCTGGCTGTGGGGCCGAGAGCTGGGGAAGTGAGCTCAGATGCCAGGGAGATGAGGCAAATCTTGGGCAACAGGGGATGCAGCGAGGCCGTGGTGTGACGAGAGGCAGCGTCACTTGGCGGCTGCAGCCTTACAACAGCTTTTTCCAGGGAAGGTGGAAGAACGTCCCCTGTCAGGCGGCCCTGCAGTGCCTCAACGTGAGCACAGGGCTTGGCTCAGCACTGACAGGTCCCAGCCACCCCAGGCTGATCGGGGTCAGGCAGGCTGGTGTTCACAAGGCTCCACGTTCACCTTCATACCAAGCTGCCCCAGGAGGGATTCGGTCCCCGGGCGGCTGGGGCTGCCCCTGGGAAGAACGGCTCAGTGGGATTTGGAGATCCAGGCTCTCCCTAGAGCCTCCCCTTCCCAAGAGTGGCATGGGGACACACAGGCAACCAGGATCCTGGGCTCTGCAGACCCAACTCCTCCCGAAACACTGTTGGGCTCTGATAGTAAAGCCAGACTACTGCCAGTCGGCCAAATCCCTGCCCCCTTTGGGGCAAGCGGGGCCAAATGGCTCTCAATCAAACAGCAGCAGAAGCTTTCCTTGTCTGGAAAACAGCCCCAGGACAGATGAGGATACAGTGAGGGGGTTTCTGATGCAGTGGCTGCAGGGAAAGGGGACTCCTCTCTCATTTTGGGGGATGCTGCTCGGTCCCGTCTGCATCCCTTCACACACGCTGCCTCCCAGGCTCCCATCACCCCGCTGTCCCACGTCCGGCCCGTTCGCAAATCTCCCGCTTGGGTTGGAAAGAGGCAAAATCACCCACTCGGGTTGGAAAAAAAAGGTGAGTCAGGAGAGGGAACGAGACACCAGCCACCCCAGATGTCACCGGGGGCGGGTGACAGTCGGGATGCCAGCTCGTGATGCCGTGCCAGAGGAGAGCGGGTGCGCTGCTGATGCCAGGGCAGACGGTGGGGCAAGCAGACTTCCTGCAAGGCACTGCGTCACCTCCAGTCCTTCCTCTAGCCCAGACGGACGGACAGACAGAGGGAAGCCCCCCTGGGTGAGCAGCCTCGGCGCCCGCATGCGAGTTCGCTCCTCACGCGTGCTTTGGAGTGCAGATGGCTTGTCCATGGGGATCCCCCCCAGCAGGCAACCCAGCCAGCCTCAGCCCCCGGTTCTGGGTCAAGCCAGCAGCTATGGGGCATCCCCCAGCCCCATATCTGCATCCCACACCCCCACCTTGCCTTCCTCAAGTGGGGACCAGCTCTACCTGGGGCAGCCTAGGAAGGGTTGGGGGGCTCTGGAGGGAAATAGCAAAAGTAAAAAAAAAAAAAAAAAAATCTCAAAAAATGTCATTGCAAGAAATGCCGCCGCTTGCTAAGCCAAACCTGGGTTCCCCAGGCATTGGTAGCCCCCAGACCCTAATGCAGACATATTGCTGGCATTTTGCTCCCCCCCACCCAGTGCTGCAAAATCCCCCAGTTTTGCAGTGCTGCAAAATGATCCCAGGCTCCCCAAAACTCAGCAGCATCGGGGAGGTTCCATCCCCTGCTAGGGCTGGCCATGGCAGGGGCCAGCAATGCTGAAGGCCCTCCTCACATCCTCTCCCACTCCCCCTCGGCCCCGCAGCCCCCATCCCCACCAGCACGGGCTGCAGGATTGCGAGGAACCAGCATCTGGAAGGGATCAGCGCCGCCGACCGCTGCGGGAAGGGGGGGGGGGGCTATAAATAGCAGCAAATTTCCAAATCAAAGATTAAAAACAACAACAACACATGAAGAACACAGGCTGCAGCGCTGGCTTTGCTGCCCAGTGTGTTTATATATATAGTCATTTCTTATTTCTAGCTTGTTTTCAATCTTCCCTCTGCTGTGATGTTCTGCATCTGTCCTCTTTCCCACTGGGCAGCTTCCCAGAGTCACATTTCTTGGAAGGTTGTAACCTCTTTAGTAGCTTTAAAATCAATCCCAGGAAGGAATGTCCCAGGACCCATTTTCTGCTAGTTTAGCAAAACAGCTCACCGGCCTGTCCCTGGCCTCCAGGCTGGCCCTGGTGGCCCCAGGGGTGCAGTGGGCACCACAGGGAAGCAGCTGAGGGGACACCAATGTGGGTGGATGATGTTTTCTGGGGGAGCTCATTGGCATCGGGAAAGTCTCAGCACCTCTGAGGAGACACAAGATGGATACCTGAGTGTAACCCTCATGGTGAAGAGGTGGCACCGGTGGAGAGATGAACTGTGGAAATATTGCCCGGTGGCTTTGGCCCGTCCCCAGACAGCGTCCCTCACTCGGGCTTGGACCAGAAAGAGACAGTCCCTGGGACTACCCAAGCCCAGTCCCAGCAGCTGGGTCCTAGCTGGACTCAAGGGCAATTCCCCATCCCGGGAACAGCCAAGGCATCCCATGGGTACTTCCTGCTGTCCCTCCTGGTGCCCAGGGATGGCATGAGCCCACGGGTCACTCTCCAGCTTCTCACAGCCACTACAGCTCCTGGACGTGCATTTTTCAGGGACCATTTGTGGCCCTGACCTGTTCTGCAGGGCCATGGCCCACAGCTCCCAACGAGCACGCTGCCAGCACCCAGCCAGGGAACTCGGGTGTTGGAAGATAAGGGAGAGAGAAGAAATCACAAGTTTTCCCCAGCAAATTATTCCCCAGCTCGAAATCCCCAGACACAGCTCAAGCCCCTCAAGCCCTGGGTGGGTCCCTGCCCTCTCCCCCTCTACCCAGGGCACCGCAAATAATGGCAAATAATGGACAGCCCGGCCCCGGCAAGCACCTCGCATTGGCTCATGCGCAGACCTGCTCTGAAGCCAGTGCTGCTGTGTTTATGCCAGTTTTTTATTGACCACTGAAGTTGTTTTCATGGAAGGGCTGAGGTTTGGCAGAATCTCCACTGGCAGTGGTGCCGGGATGCAGCCTGGGCCAGGATGGCATGGCACACACACTCAGCCTTCGTTTGAGAAATAACCTCATAAATCTGCTTAATATGTCCAATGAGTCATTCCTGCACCCCGTGGGCTCCCTTCCCGTGAGCAGAGCCTCACTGTCCCTGCTCCAGGAAAACACACAGGGGAAAAGAGGGGAAAATAACACCCAAGCAGCATTGCTTGAGCAAGAGCGGTGCCCTGCTCACACCCCTCTGCAGCCTCGCCGCCCCCCAACACCCCCAGGCTCCCTGCAGAGGAACAGGAGCTGCCTGGCGATGCACTGCTGCATCCCCGGGCTCCCTGACCCACGGCTTTCACAACCACCAGCCCCCCTCTCCCGGCCTCCCTGGGCCAAGCAGGGAAGAGGACAGCAGGCACTGGAGGCAGCTCCAGCTGAAAAATGCAGGGATCGCATTTGCAGCCCCCCCTTGGGATGCTGGTTGCCACTGGCTAAAATCAGGCGAGAGCGGGGTCAGGTTCCTGGGGACCTGAAGGCATCTGAGGCCACGGTGATGGCTGCAAGGAGCCCATGGCTGATACCAGCCTCAGGAGCCAAGTGGGGAACAACAGGGCAGCCGTTTGCAGCAACTGTGAGAGAAAATACCATGCCAGTGGGATCACGGCCAGCACCTCATCCCCCTGGGCTCCCCGGCGGGGATGTCGACCATCAGCAGGAACTGGATGTTCACTGTGTACTCTTGGGGCTGCCCGGGGTTTTTTGATACAGTCAGAATCCAGTGCAAGGCCTTCAAGAGCAAGAGTGAGGCATTTGGGTTGGGCAAGACGAGACAAGGCTGCTTGGATCGAACAGCTTCCTGTCCCCCATCTCCAGACAACACGGGCAGGGTGTGAGGACATCCCCGCATAAGGATGAGATGGACCTCAGGAGCAAAGGCCCATGCTAACAGCTGGGTAGAAAGCCAGACAAATCCCATGAGGCTGATGGACAGGGACCCCAATCTGTCTCCCTGTCCCAACCCTGAGACCCCGGGGCTGTCCAGCCCCTGTCCCTGCACCCCAGGTCACCTTGGCTGGGGACCATCCCAGTCCTGCAGCCACCAAGCAAGGAGCAGCCCCAGCCCGTCCCACAGGGACCATCCCTTCTCCTGGGAGTGGGGCTGGCGTAGCCAGTAGCCACTTATCTGGGGCTGTTGGCCGTGTGCCCACAGGCAGAGCCGCTCGCACCCCTGTGGGTCACTGGGCCAATTGTCAAAGCTCCAGCTGAGCCACGTCTGGGGGCATCCTGGCCCCAGGCAGAGGGGAGGCTGGGAGGCAGAGCGAGGTAGGCTATTACTAGCCCAGCCCGGCACCGAGCTGCCCAGCTTCACTTCTGCAGC
This sequence comes from Tringa tobata, assembly GCA_033628505.1. Taxonomy (NCBI): domain Eukaryota; kingdom Metazoa; phylum Chordata; class Aves; order Charadriiformes; family Scolopacidae; genus Tringa; species Tringa tobata. Next base: position 8,169 of record JAHREE010149887.1, on the reverse strand, counting down.
AAGGGTTGTGCCACTGACCCACAGTAATGTCAGCCTGTTCCCTTTCTGGATGGTGGACGCTCTCCAAACTCATCCCACAAGTGGGCTCTGTGCTAATTTGGGTCAGGGAGCGGATGGAAAGCTTCACTCTGTGCTGTCACCGGGTACACGGGTGTAGGGACCAGTCCTGTCCCACAGCGGGGCTGGACATTGCCCCTGCTCAGCGCAGACCCGGGGCAGAGCCCAACAGATCCATGAGGTTTTGATCCTCCGTATGGCAGGAGGAAGCAGCTCCCAACTCCTTTGTGCCAGCGGATGGACACGGAGGCTCGTCATGTCACTGAAATAGCAACGAGCACCTGAGGGGCCTGGGTGGGGTGTCCTTCTTGAAGGCTTTGGCTGCAGGAGCCCCGTGACTTCATGACAATCTCAGTTTTCCTTTTAAAGACAATGACACAGAAATAGTGAGTTTCCTGCGTTCCCAAGTATGGTGGGGGAAACTTGGAAACTTTTCTAAATATATGCTGAAAACGTCTGCAAAGGAAATGTCACTAGAGAAATGGTGAAATTAGGTGACTTGAAAAGAAACCAAAATCCCGTGACATCTTCAGGACTTGAACTCCTGGGATCATGCACCGCCCACTGCCCCGTGCCCGTGTGGCACCTCTCGCCCTCTGAGATGCCCAGCTCACAGCATCTCTCCCAGACGATGCCGATGGGCATACCAACTCTGTCCCCCCAGGGGAAAGGACTTTGTGGGGATGGAAGGAAAACCCAGGATGAGCCATCGAGCGATTTGCTGACGCAGCACAAAGCCGGAGCGCTGCGCTTGGCCGAGTTCAAGGTCGAAGGCTGTAAATTCCTTGTTATTTTTAGCTCCAGGATAGTAGCTGGCGGAAAACAGGAGGAAGAACAGCTGGGACCTGGAGAGGGAGGGAGGTGCAAGGAAGGTGGTTGCTTTTGCCTGCTGAAATAAGGGCAAAACCTTAATAAACAGGAGAGAGGGGAGAGAGAAGATGGGCACCGTGGGGGTGGCGGGGTACCCCCGCAGAGGGACCCATGGGGATGAGGGGGGTGTTTGTGTCCCCACCAGCCACGGAGCCGCAGCTGGACACGTCCCTGCGGTCGGGTGACCTGCAAGGACGTGCAAAGTGCTGCTGCAGCCCGGGGCCATGGGGGGATGCAGAGCATGGGGCCGTGCGAGCTGAGCACGGTGCTGTGCCCAGCACACGTATGTGGCAGGGAGCGTTTCCCCCCAAAGGCTGCCCTGGAAAACAGCAGCGTGTGCCTGGTGTTCTGGAAAGGGGCTTTTCTCCCCCTCCCCGAGGCAGGGCAGGCATGTCAGCTCCCACCCCACCACCACATTGCTCCTGCCTTCCTCCCAGGCCGAGGATGAGCAGGGATGCTGTGTCCAGGGCTCTGTGCTCCATCACCAGCCACCGCAGAGTCACGGTGCTCGCGGCACAGTGTCCCCTGTGCCCGGCAAAGGCAGACGGGAGACGCTGGGCTGTGCACAGCCGCTGGCACTCCAGGCTCTCAGCCTGCATCTCCATCAGATGGGCATCTCGGAACACAGCCCACATGCCCGTCACATCGCCCAGCAACGGGAAGGGAACAGCGAGACATGAAGGCACCATGTGCCAGGAGCACCGTGCGTCCCCCCATCCCACGCAGGGCATCAGTTTGGCTGCTGAGAGAAAGCAGTGATCTTCCTGGGGTGTGAAATGATGAAATGCTGGGGTTTGAGGAGGAAAAAAACCAAACCAAGCGCTAAGGAGTAACAGAAGAGGGAACAGTGTCGCAGCAGCCGCTGAGCAGTGGAGGGGGGTGCACCTGCACAGACACCCATCCCACTCCCACTGGTATTTGGATCCTGTGGGACACAGCCACGCACACAGGGCATGTGTGCACACAGGTGTGCATGCTCTCACACGGGCGGTGGGGACCCGGGCAGCCCGTGTGGTCCCACGCCGTGGGTCCTGTGCTGCCCCGGCAGTTCCCGGGGAGGGGACACATAGTGGGGTCGGGTCTCCTGCTCCCGGAGAGTCCTCGGGTCCTTGTCCCTGAACCCAGCAAGAACAAACCGGGTGATAACAAACGGATTTCCTTGCTCTCAGCTCTCAGCCTGCTGCTAGCAAAAATCTATCTCTTGGCCTCCTCCCAAGCCTGCCCGTCTGTCTCTGCGTTATGCCCTGCTCTCCATTGCCATCATCTCTGACGGCATCCGGCCCTGCTTTCTTGCTGTTCCACACATCCCACTGAGCCACCAGGGATAATCCCAGCCCTGGGACACTGCGGGGGCGGTGGGCAGTTCTGCATCTCCTGGTTCAGGACAAATTCTCCCTCAGGAAAGCCAAGGTCTGACTTCAAAGACATGCAGGGCTGATACTTTCTGGACTCCCCATGAAGGTCGCATAGGTGTTCTCCGGGCAGACAAGGGTCTGAGACACCCACCACCCATGGCCCCTGCTCTATCTCAGCTCTGGCTTGAGGGAGCTTTCCTTATCCCCACAGCCCTACCCTGGAGAGGATGAGGGAGTCCTGACAGTCCCTCCATGCCCAGGAAGCCCAAGTTCATGCTGCCCTGCCCCTGCCCTTCCCACCGTGTCACCGTCCCCAGGGGAGACACCTGGGCTGCCCAGAGCATCCCCGCTGCCAGGGCTGCATCAGAGCAGCACAGCCAGCGTGCGCTGCAGGGACACAGCAGGGGCACCCCCGGGCAGAGCCAACGGGCAGAGAGCATCTCTCCCTGCCTGGCAGCACCAGCCCTGGCAGTGCCGGCGGGAGGACGGACGCACGTGAGAAGATGCTTCATGCTCTGGTCAAAACCAGCACAGAAAAAGCGGTGTGATCCGAGGAGCGAGGGAAAGACCCTGCGTGGGGAGAAAACCACTTTTGTTGGCACACAAAGGCACTCTTCACTGACCTAGAAAGATGAGCAGTGTGTGCAGCCAGCGCTGGAACTAGGACGGGGGACAATAGCTGAGCGAGTCCTCCGCAGACAGAAAGCTCTTTGTGAGCCCCTGAGCATCTCCAGCTCTGCAGCCACCACGGGTCCCCCAGCACAGCCTGGGCTGTGGGGCTGGGCTGCCCCCGAGCCAGCTCACCCCAGAGCCACCCCAGACCAGGTCTGCAGGGATGGCTCCGTGCATGGGAAGCACTGGGAGCGCTGGCTCAGCTCTGGCGAGGCTGGATGGCACCCAGGAGGCTGAGGTGTCGGGAGCCGGCTGCTTTCCGCAGCTCTGCCAGACCACTGAATCCCTGTTCCATCCCAAAAGACCTGCTCCACCCCAGGTCCCTCTCAGAGTTACTTGCACCTCATGGCCACACGGCCTGCACAACAGATGGGCCCTGCCACCCCACAGCCAGCCCGGCGTGACGGCGGGGAGAAGCAGCACCCACCGAGTCACCCGCTGTGTGACTCCAACACCAGCCCCTATCCACCCCATCCAGCCCCTGCCCTGGAGGCCCTCACCCCAGGTAGGGTGCAGGGTATGACTTGAGCAAGAGGGACATGGGCACTCGCGGCACCGGAGACCCCCGGGCAAGGGGCCCAGGGAAGCGACCCAGAGCCCCAGGGAGCGGGCAGAAGTGTCAGCAGCGTGGTGTCTGCCATCGGCCAGCCCAGGGCACAGCCTGGGCCAGCGGCTGGCGAAGCGCAGAGCCCGGCCACGGCTTTCTAGCCCTGTCTGGGTCCCTGCTGCACCACCAGCAGCATTCCCCGGCCTTCGACTCCCTGAGGAAGGGCTACAGGTCTCGGGCACCTGGAAAAGCCAAGCCTGGAAGCCGATCAATGCTCGGAGGGCACGGCGGGGTGGACACGCTCTCCTGCCAACCACCGGTGCCTCACCCCTTGTTTTCAACTTTATGTAAGCAGGGAACCCAGCCCTGCTCCGGGACGTGGTGAAATGAGATCCGTACGGAAACAATTAGAAAGGGGAGGGATAAGGAAGAAGCTTTGCTTTGTTGGCACAACTCTCTGCCCAAAGAAGAAAACAGAGCCCATGAGCCAGCCCAGATGTATTTGTGTTGGGAGAAAACAACCCATGAGTGAAGGAAAGGAGCTGGGACGGTTTTTGTCAGTGTTAGGTTGCTGATTGGACTCGATGATCTGAAAGGTCCCTTCCAACCTGATAATTCTGATTCACCCCCAGGTGGGCTGGATTTTGGGGGCAGCTCACCCCACACCCAGCCCCTCTGCAACAGGCCTTGGTTGAGGGTGAAATGGGCAGTTCCTGCCACAATGAGGTGGGGAGGCTCTCCAGGAGATGGTGTCTCACCAGGAAAGCTCTTCTCACCGGGCTGGAGGCAACTCATTGTCAAGCCAAGGCCAGCACCCGCTGGGATCACCTCTGCCAAGACACCTCCGCTCTGCCCCAGCCCCAGTGCCGTGCCCTGAGCCAGCGCTACCCACACAAGCAGGTCACCCCTGCCCTGGGAACCTGTCCTCTCCACAGGACAGGGGAGATGACAGATGCTTTGCTGCGGCTCCAGGTTACGTTAAATACCCCACCACACATAGTCCTGGCTGAGGATCAGCCGTGCTGCTCCCCCTGGCAAAGCAACCATCCCTCTGTCCTCCTTGCATGGTCCATGCTGGATGGAGCCCCTGTAAAAAAACTTGCCCAGTGTCCATGGTTTTTGCTATTTCTCCTTTTTCCTTGCCTCCCCACAAGGAGATTTATGCAAGGCTGGGGGCAGCAGGCCGTGCTGGGAGCAGGCTGGGGGGGGGGCATGGCAGGGCCACAAGCGTGCGAGGAGCCCAGCACAACCGGCGTCACACACAGCACAGTCCTGTCTGCTCGGCAAACACCCAGCGGCTTCTGCTGCTCCCCCGGGGTGTTCTGTAACGGCAGAGCCTGTTGACAGGGAAAGCTCACCACCAGAGCTGTTTAAGAAAGGCACCCTGTGGGCATGGCGTGTTCCAAAATTAAAGCGATTTTATCCCCCAAACCCTGAGTCAGCTTGCAAAGTGGTGTCTGGAAGACCGTCTTCAGGGGTGATTTCAGGATTACACCACTGCAGGGGGAGATTTCACCCTCTGCTTGCGTCCATGGAGGAGAAGCCCTTGGTCAACCTGTGTGGGTAGGTGTCCTCCTGGACACCTGAACTACTGCTGGTGCTGCCCCTGCCCCCAGCATGGTTCCCCCAGACCCATGGAGCCACACCGGCTCCCATCCTGGCTCCAGCATCCTCCCCTCCTGCTCCCCCTTCCCCTCCAGCCACAGGTCCCGCATCAGACCTGGGGCAAACCCATTCTGCTCCTGCTGTTCCCAGGGTGGGGAGAGGACCAAAGAAAACAGCCTGTTTCAAGGGTAGCCATGGGACACACCGCCCCTTCCCAACAGGGCCAGCTCCCTCTGGGACAGGAGGGAGAGGGACAAGAGCCTTGCAGGGCGCAGGGTGCCAGCCGTGTCTCTCACCCACTGAAACCTGGGAGCCTGATGCAAACACACAGGGAACTTGCTCTGCTGGCAACTTCCACCGCCTCTTTCATCAGCCAAACGCCTGTTCCAGGTCTGTACCTTTCATCAGCGAAGGTCGGCGGATCGGGAGTCCCAGGAGGTAAATACCTGGAATGTGCTGGGAACAGCTAATCCTGGGTTCAACCGTCCCCGGCGGGGAGGAGGAGCGGGGCAGGTGAGACGGGGCTGCGGGCGTTGGCTCTGTCCCCTCGGCCACCGCGCCAGGGCAGGAGCTGGTCCTCGCTCTGACCCTGCTGCAGACCGTCTGCAGGGGCCATGCTGGTGCCCACCTCCATCCAGACCAGAGCCTGCGCGTGGTTTGTCCCCTTCTCTCTTGCAAGCGGAAGGGCTCTCTGCCAAAGCGCCGCAGCGCTGTCCTCAGTTGTGTCCCCGCCGTCACCAATTGCTATCTCTGGTGAAGCACTTCACCCCGGGTTGCTGTCCCCAGCCAGAGGCTGTTCTCCACTGGTGCTCGGCAGGGTGGGAAGCGGCATGGGGACAGGGGCAGCTGAGACCTGCCAGCCCTCCCAAGGGACAGCAGGGAACTCCTGTGCAGCAGCACCGGGCTTGGGCTGAAGAACCCCCATGCAAATGGCTCAAGCCAGCACCGAGGGCAGAGGATCTGACGCGAGGGTGGCCAGAGCCACCTCAAACCACCCCAGGCTATGGCATGAAGCACATCCCATACCCACACGAGGAGGTGTGCCCGTGCCTGACCCAGCTTGCCTCCTTGTGACAACCAGCCACCGGCGCTGGAGCCACAGTCACCTCCTCACCTGCAGCCTCCAGCCCCGTGCTCATCAACACTGAGCTCTTCAAGAGCTACTGGCCAGCTCCAAAGTGCTCTCAAAACACCTCTCTGGGGTCAGCAGCCCAGACTTTGGGCCTCATGGGGTGACCAGAGTGAACACCTGCCCCAAACTAGGCAGCCCAGCAGGGCTACTGGGACCTGTTTTGTGACCAGTTCAGCTTTTTCAGCTGGCTGTTTCCATTCCCTACCCAGCTCCCTGCCAAGTGTGGATTGTTTTTGAGTAGGAAATGATGGATTCCTTCTTTACTTCCAAATCTGAATGTTGTTTTCTCTTGCATGTCTTTTGTTTTTGTTGTTCTGGATGTGGAAAGTTCCCAGCATTTGTCTGTCCTGGAGACCAGGGAGGGCAGTGAAAGCAAACGCTGCCCTGCTGAGCACTGGAGGCTGGAGGGGCTGGAAAGTCTAAGCACAAATGAGCCCCAAACACTTTCCTCATCTTACAGCCAGCCCTTGGCTGAGCCTTTTGCAACGACAGGGTGTCTTCAGGCCATGTCTTAGTTCCTCAGTCCCAGCTTTCTGTTTCCCATTAGCTGCAGAAATCCCAGCCCCAATTGGACCCATCTCAGCCTCGCCTGGCCCGATGTGACCCATGCCTGGGAGCAAAAGCCGAGGTGTCCCCCCCAGAGGGATGCAGACATCATCCCCATTTGGGACAATCTCCAAACTCGTTCTGGTCCTCCCCCCTCTGCCCTGTCCTACTACCACACTAGCACTTCTCCAGCACAAGGACCAGCCAAGACACCCTCTCACCCTTCCCTGTCCTTGCCAAGGACTTGGGAGCAGCCTTGCCCCGACTCTTATCTGCTGCTTCTCCTCTCCTCCCACCATTGGACATGTGCTGGTGTGGTCAGAGGAAACAACTGCCTGCACCCAGAGATGCTGGGCACCTTCATGGACCTTCAGAACACATCCTGGCGTGCCTCTGGCCCAGATTTTATAAATAACAAGGTCCAGTAAAACTCCCGGATGTCCATTTTGTCCATTGAAACATGGAGCATCTAGGATCCCCTTAATGTGATAGAGAGAGCAACCACCCTACAACCCAAAATGCCTGGAGGAGCTGGGCTGGGTGCCGACAGGAGTCAGTGGAGCTGCCTGACCCTGCAGTCTGAATCCCCGTCTCCCTGGGGTCCTCCTCTCACCCCATGGGGTGTTCCCCTCCCAAGCTCTTTTTAACCACCCGAACATGATTTCCTGCTTTCACTCAAGCTGCCCGAGGGACCTCTTGGTGTTGCACCCAAGGTCTGGAGAAGAACACTCCCTTCAGACCTGGGGAGAGGGATAGGGTCTTTGGTGCTTCCCCAGTTCCACTTCCATTTCAGGTACCTGACGTCAGGAGTATCGGTAGCAAGGAGAAAGGGGCCTCCCCACGGAGAGGAGCAGGATTGGCAAGACAGGTCAAAAATGGTCAAAATGCAAGCAGAAAGTACTGCAGAGGCAGGTGCCTTCACCCTGCACCGGCCTTTCACAAATGGTGGTGATTTTGGTTGGGAAACACAATGGTGAGGACAAGTCCGGGATCAGTTCGGTGTGAACTGGTGTGCCCTCCTGCCCCATGGAGAGTCACCCAGCAGCTGCCAGGACCCTTCAAGGGGACTTTTTCTTCCACACAGCCTCTGTGCCATCTTTGGGGTCTCCACAGCCCCATCACTCCAGTGGCAGAGGTGACAAGCCAGGGCCATAACTTCCTCCCCAGCAGCGTGGCGCAGCCTGCCCGGGCCGTGGCTGCCAGCCCTGGGGGCTCCGAGCCCACTGGCCCTGTGGCTGTGCCCAGGGCAGTCGGCAGCTCGGGCTCGCTCCTCGCCAGCCCCAGATAATTATAGCTCATCTGTTTATATACCCTCAGCCCGCAGCCGCAGGAAGGAAGGCTGGAGGACTCGCTCTACGTAACCCGGCTCCCCACCCCTTTCCCAC
>JAHREE010149885.1:0-11374 GCA_033628505.1 Tringa tobata | reverse complement strand
CTCCTCCAGGGGTGACTGAGTCTTGCTGGGGGTTCTGGAGCTGGGGGTTTAAGCAGTGCCTTGGCAGGAAAATGAGGAGTTATGGCTCCGGTGTGGGGCTTGGGCAGGCGGGTGGGCAGGGAACCCCCCCCAGGGTCTCTCCTTGCCCACTGACCCTCCTCAGCACCTGCCCCACGGGCTCTGGGGAGCTCCATCAGCTTCAGGCGCTGCCAATAATGCTAAAAATGGGGGTGGTTACTGTGGGGGAGCCCTTTGGTGGAGCTGGGAGGGGACGGGAGAGTGACCACCGCTCTGCTGCTCCGCCTGGGAGGGACGGGGTGATGGAGGATGTGGCTGAGGTTGTGGAAGGACCTGGCCAAGAGCAGAGATAAGGAATTACACCGCTGGGCCCAAGGAGGAGGTGGCTGTCACCGTTAAAAAGTTTTCTCTGCAGTTGTCTATAATCAGCACTTTGAATGATTGCATAAATATATTAATTACACTAATTAATTTCCCCAAGAAAGAGGCGTCGGTGGCTGGAGACAGCAGGTATCTGAAGGAGAGCGTGAGCCTCGTTTTTGCAGGCAGCGTGTTCTCGGCAAATTCCTTAATTAGGGCTGCTCTCTGACACTGGAGTTTGGTCCAGGGATGAGTCTTTAAAAAGAGAAAATCTCAGTGCAGAACAGTTCAGGAAACAGAAGATCTAAGAGGAGCCTAATTACTGGGCAGGCTGCAAACAGCCCCCCCAGGACAGTGCTGGGACCCCCCCCCAGGACGCAGGTTGGGCCCTGGGGTTCCCGAGGGCTAAAGGGCTCAGGGGGGCACATGCCAAATACCTGGTGGTCCCCAGAGCTCCCCAGTGCCTGTGTCCCCACGGGGAGGTGTTGGGAGCAGACTGGACCCATCCCAGCGGGTGGGTGGGCAGCCCAATGGCAGGGCCTGGGGAGAGCCCAGGCAGTGTCCCCTCCTCTCTGTGGTTCCCACGGTGCTGCCAAGTCACCGTCCTTCACCAGACCCCCCCGGCAGAGCTCCCTGACCCTGGCTAAGGGCAAACCCGGCTCCTCTGCCCCCTGCCCTGCCCTCCTCTCCTCCCTGTTGGCTTTCCACCCCACGCCGGCTTCTCAAAGGCCATTTTTAGATGGAGAGAGTGATGCACAGGCTGCTGTGCCCCTCATCCCCTTCCCAACCTGCCTCCTGATAATAATGAGCCCAGACACTTTTATTATCATTATTAATTAGCACTTTCAAGCAATGGAATTAAATCAATATGGTGGACTGAAACTAATTTTAACAAGCCATTGAGATCAATCATCAGGACTTTTATCTACATAAATGCCACTAAACTCAGCTCGTTAGTGTAACATTAGCTGGAAAAGGGGGGGGGGAAGAGAAGGGAGACTGGCGGGGTTTTAATTAGGAAGACATAAACCATGCCACAATTTTTCTTCTTTGATTTGCTTTTAATCTCGTCCATGAGCTCTCCTGGTGCCCTGGCTGATTATCACTCTCTTCACCTCCTCTCAGGAAGCAAAGGCAGCAGGAAGGAGAAGAGGGGGAGCGGGAGAGGGCAAACGCAAGGAGAGGTGCTCGGCCACGGGGGCTCTGCCGAGCTGCTCCCTTCACTGCGCCGGTGTGGGACGCTGCAGGAGGCAGGCTGCTGTGGGGCTGAGCTGCACTGGGATGCAGGATGCTGTGGGATGCTGTGGGGCTGAGCTGCACTGGGATGCAGGATGCTGTGGGATGCTGCGGGACCGAGCTGCATTGGGATGCAGGATGCTGTGGGATGCTGCAGGACTGAGCTGCACTGGGATGCAGGATGCTGTGGGGCTGAGCTGTATCGGGATGCTGGATGCTGTGGGGCTGAGCTGCACTGGGATGTAGGACAGTGTGGGGTGCTGTGGGGCACCTGCAGCGTCCCCTGTGCTGAGGAGCTTCCTGTGGCATCCCCTTCGCTGACCCACATCTCCCCCAGCGCCTCTGAAACGTGACTTTCCCCCTCTTGCTCTTTGCCAGACCTAAAGCAGACGAGGGTTTGCCATGCAGGGCTCCCCCCAAAACCACGCAGGGCTCCCCCCAGTCGGGTTTGGGGACACTGGGGAGGTCACTGGGGTCCTTTGAAGCTGGGGAGGCTGGTTCGCTGCTGCCAGGGCAGGGGTGGGAGGATGATGCCATCGATCACCAGAGCACCTCACTAATGGGCACCTTTGAGCCTTGCTGTGATCAAAGCAGCCCAAAATAAAGAGGAAAAGGAGGAGGTTCTTTGCAAAACTCCCTTCATGGCCCCTGGGCCCAAAGCCTTTCCTTTGAGGAGTAAGAGCTGATGGTGGGGTGAGGATCCTTGGAGCCGGTTTCAGGCTGGGCCATAATCTAGGGCTATAAAATTGTCAGGTGCTGGGATTAGTGGGCTGTAAATGGGGCAGGGGAGCAGATCTCCAGCCTGGCAGAGCTGGGTGGGTGGGCAGGGGAGAGCTGCCCATTGCTCCCCAGTCCCTCCCAGCTGGAGAGGTCTCTCGGAGAGCTGGGATCTGCTCCGCTGTGTCCTACAGCGCTCAAAGCTCCGTGTTCTGCAGGAATTTTCAATTCCTTTGGTCCCAAACACGCCCTGGGCTTGGACCAAGGGTAACATGAACCCTCCAGAACTGCAGGTTTGAATCAGATGACATATATTTCGGTTTCTTCAGCAAAACTGAGAGCTTCGAATGTTTCCTTCTTTCTAGGAAGCCAGATTTCTCTACCACAGACTGACGGTTCTTTTCCTCTTCCACTCAGCTGTAGGTAGGAAATAAATCCAGGGCCTCTGAGGTGGCAAACGGGTTTCTGGCTTTTTAAAGCCACCTTTTGTTCATCTCTTGTCTCCCTGGGATGGCCCAACCCTGCCGGCCCCTGGTCTAAGGTGTTGAGGGAGACTTTGGCTCCCCCAGCCCACCTTTGCCTTCCACCCCCCAGCATTGCTCGAGCCCGGCCGCTTCTGGCATCATCAAAGTCGTCGCCACTGAGCGGCCCCTACTGCATTTGCACGTGTGTGGGCTGCGAGCTCAGGCCAGGCTTCAAAACCTCTTAAACTTCTCATTAACAGAGCTCAAGAAAGCGGCCAGACTTCAGCAGGGCTGTGCTGCTTTACACCGGGCGAGGATCGGTCCCTCGGTGTCATCCTTCCCGCCGTCTCTGCCAACCCTTCCCGTGAAATATGACAGATGCACTAGGAAATATTTCCTTTTTGTTTGCTGGATGGGTAATAACTTGCCTTAGAGACAGTCTTTATAGTCAGCACAAAAGTAATTTACCTACATGCAGCGCAACCAGATTGCAATAAATCTGCCGCTCCCCGCTCCCGCTGAAGGGCTGGGTCTGCCCCGGGGACCGGCACCGAGGATGCTGCGCCCCTCGCCCGTCCCCTCCTGCCACCGCCCCCGGCCCGGCGCTGCCAGCCCCCCCAACCCGAGGTAATGTTGGCAAGGACCAAAAAAAATAAATAAATGGGCTGGAGAGCACGGGAATGGCAGCGGGGCCCTAAATCACAAAGCCTTGCCTGTCAGCCAATTTCTCTGCAGAAAGCTCTTAGCAGTTAATTTCTGGCTAATTTATTATCCTTCGGCTTAGCCCTACAGCACCATTAGCAGTACACTGACACAACTGAGTGAAATATTGTCTAATTTATTATCTTATTACTCCTCTGGAACAGGATCAATTAATTACCCATTAAAGTATTTCAGTTGCAGAGATTTATTAGGGGACGCGGCGCTTTAACAGATGATTAGTTATATATGTTTGTTTGCCTGAGGAGCGCAGACTAGCAAATGACTGGAGGGGAAGGGGAAAGACACCGAGTCGGGAGGTAGCTAATGGATCTTTTCTTGACTCTCTGAAAATGGAGCAGTCAATGACAAGAATTATCGACTCATTCACTTGCGGTTTTGAGATAACCATATGTACAGGGAGAGAGAGAGAGAGAGAGGGGGCGAAGGGAAAGGGGAGAAAAAAAGCCTCACTCAACTGCTTTTTCCATTCAATAAATTTGCTTCAGAATATATTGGATTGGGGTTTGATGGCTATTTCGTGTTTTGCAGAGTGCTGACACTGGTATGATTCAGTAATTATTGTTTCTTTTAAGTTATTGCTGTAATTTTGCTTTCTAAGATCCCAATCAATTCCCGCCTCTCAAGGGCACGCTTGAAAAGCGATATTTGAAAACAGCCCTCTGATAGATTGTGCCGTTAGACAGTGGCTGAGACAAATAGCCTAATCTGGCACAAATTAGCTTGGCTTCCACAGATAGTTTTATACAGCAATGTAAATTATATTGTCAGGGCCAGTCACTTTCCTGCTTAGAGTGCAGCTAACAAGAAGCCATGGAGACATTACCGGGGCTGCCGCTCGCTCCCGGGGCTGCTGCAGAGCCATTTGCTCACCGAGCTGGGGGGTGGAACGCTCACCGGGGCCCCCCCGACGCTCAACCACCCCGTCCCCGCACCGGGAGAACCACCCCGCAGCACCGGGGGGGCCGGGGTGAGAAGGGAGGGGGGTCACGGGGGTCTCAGCGGTGGCCGTCGCCCTGCGCAGCCCCATCGATACGCTCTGTTTGCCCTCCGAAATGACGTGGGGGGGCTGGAGATGCTCGTTAACCCCGAGGGGTGATTGATGGGGATGATAATGTAAAGGTCAAGCCCCTTGGGTGTCTTGTCAACACATGCCATGGGGATAGTGCAGGCTGGGATGTGGGACCAGGACCCCTCGGACATCAGCAGAGGATGCTAGTTCTTGTCTCATGTGGGAAATCATAGATATCCATAGATACCACATGGGAAATCATAGACATCACATGGAACTCATAGATACCACATGGAGAATCATAGATATCACATGGAGAATCACAGATATCACATGGAATATCATAGATACACTGCCTCCGTCTTGCTTTCTCCTCGCTGGAAGCAGCCCTGGAGCAGATCTCCTGGCCAGAGGAACCAGACACAGTCCCAGCACATGGAGCAGAGAGCACAGCCCTGCCCAAGCCGTGGGGCTGGAAAGCCATCTCAGACGTCTCCTCCCTGCAAACCCAGCACAACGTACCCCTGGTCAATCCTCCGTAGGTGAGCCTGTGGAGCAGACCAAGCCAAATTCCCCCCTGTGGCAGCAGAAACTCATTTTACATCCTACTGGTTCTTCAGCTGGAGACTGAATGAAGTCAGGATGGGTTTAAGCAAGAGGGGAACGTGGGCTGAGCAAAGCGAAGAGAAGGCGAGTAATCTGGAACCGCTGTCACCGCACCAGAGCCGTGTCAGGTGCAAATAGGCTGAAAAACATCACAAAAAGATGTATTTTTATGCAACTGTTAGCTAACCCGTGGAATTCATCACGGCGAGATATCACAGGCGACCTGAGCAGCATGAAAATGGGATGTTTAGACAACGAAGCGGGTACATAGCCATTTAATGAGACAGGTTCAATTTAAATCAGGTTATAAGGGATCCGAATCTCGTTTAAAGGCATCAGCAAACCCTGCGCTGGTGGAGACAGGAGGCTGCAACCAGGCGGGCCCAGGACATGCTCCCAGGGCTCCTCGCCTCTCGCCCCCAAGGTGGGATCCTGGGATTTGAAATCCTTCCTGGTGAAAAGCAGATGGAAAAGCAGCCAGAAAGCAGCGAGCTCGAGGCTCTGGTGAGGTGGAGGGACTCACACACCTTGGTCCTGCCTGAGAAGACCCTTGGTCTCAGCTCACACGTGCAGCAGCAGGTCCACAACGTGCCCGCGCTGACCTAAAGCAGTTGTCTCATGCCGTAACAGAGAGGTAGCCATGTCAGGAGGGAATTTGTGACTCTGGGGGAAGAAAAAAGCCAGGAACAAGCTCTGCGGGAGCAGATGGAGGATGCTCTTGGCCGCAGCGAGAGCCGCAGGCCCTTCTTAACCTTGCAAATGGCTCCTGTAGCAGGAGGGACGGGTTAGATCAGGCTGGGAGGGCTCTGTCTCCTGAGGAAAAGCTCCTTAATTTTTCCTTCACCCTCTTCAGAGCAGCAGTTTAGCACGGACTCGCGGAGGTGGAGCTGAGGGCTGCGGTGAGGATGCTCAGATGGAGCAGGGAAGCAGCCACCGTGCCCATCCAGTTAGTGTTCATCTGATAATACTGGAATGGCACTTATTTGGAAATCCAGCCCCAAGAGATGCAGAGGAATTCGTTAAAAATGAGGAAGCAGGGAGAAAGACTTGGTTTGGAGACCTTTTAGCTCTGCTGAGCTGGTCTGGATGTCCTCCAAATTCACGTGAAACAAGCCATGGTCTCCTCAGTCACCTGCATGACATGAGTTTGTGCATTCTCAGCCCACATCCCACTGGGAGAGGTGCTTGCTGTAGGAGATACAGCAGTATATGCGATGGCATGTTCTGCTTGACAAGTTCATAGGCTCCTTGAACCTCTTCCCAGAGTCTCCAAAATGATCTGAGCCCAGCAGAGGAATGGCAAAAATGGTCTTAGTGTGATTCTTCTCAAAGCTCAAGAAGCCAGTGGTGTAGAAGGACAAATTTGCCTCCATGGGAGGAGCAGGGGACGTAGGACAGCCCCAACCCACATCATCCCAGAGTCCCCACCGACTGGAGTACCCTGGGGAAAGCTGTTTTCTACCCCATTTGCTGACTCCGTGTCTCAGCCCGCTCCCTCTGCTCAGATCTGCAGACAAAGCCAGAAATAAGCACGGTTTTAATCTCGCGCCGGGACGGGTTAGTCATAGGCACTCTCTTTCAAGTGGTGCCAGCTCGGTGGTGTGATGGGTGAGCCCCAAGAGCAACCTGGCATTAACTCATGCCCCAAAGGGCGTTCCAGCGGTTTGGGTGCTGCATTCCTCCGGCTCTCATGGAAACACCCCTGTTTTCCTGTCGGAGCCTGCCTCGTAGGCACTAACGAGCAGCACCCCCAGCTGAGAACCGCGCTCCCAACTGCAGTGAGCTTTACAACATCAGCAGTAAACATCTCTGCAGGTGGGGTTCATCTTGCTCGGCTTCAGCCGTCAACAGGAGACATCTCCATCTGCAGCCATCACCCCGGGCTCCCTTTAGATGGAGAAAAACAAGCGTTTGCAGGGATTTCTCTGCCCTGTTTCAGACACCTCAGATGGGGCTGGGCTGACTCAGAGCCCACAAGGGTTGCTTTTCTCTGTGGGTTTTCCAGGGAGTCTTGAGCACCCAGGGCAGGTTGGCATCGTCGGTGACCACGTTTGGTCAACCCTGGAGATCGCTGCAAGGGAGGGACGTGAAGCCAGAGGTGACAACCTCTGTGCTTCCAGCTGGATCATGGCACAGGGGCCACCCAGTTCCCGGTTTGCTCTGGGAAGGGGCTGGGCAGGGACAGAGCTGTTGGCTGTCCCCGTCCTGTTTAGCTCTGTGTCTCTGCAGGTCACCTTCTCATCTCCTCCTTGCGCTCAACAAAAATCAATGCTCTAATTTGCCAGAGCTCAACAAAACAACTGTGATGGCTGGAACAGAAATAGGATCGTATTCCTACAGGCTCGGTGCTAAAAATGGTGCCGGTCGCTGTAACGCGGCTTCCCCCCGGCAGGTCAGGGTGCTCCCGTGTGGCCGGGGGGGATCTGAGGGGTGCAGACCCCCAGTGGCAGGGAGTGATGCTCCGCACCCACCCCCGTCCCAGGGAAAACAACTGCCTGCTCGGGGCCGTTCAGCCGGGCTGGAGGAGGGGGCACCGGTCCCATCTCTTGATCTTCAGGCGTGAGAAGTGGGGTGTCCCCTCCGCCCCCTCCCCATTGCCCTGAGGGCATTACACCAGAGCACAGAGGAGCAGGGTGGAAAAGGGGCGTCCCCGGCTGAGAAACTGAGACTCTGGTCGTCACCGAGAGACTTGCCCAAGGTTGGCCAAGAGAGTGGGGCAGAGCCAGAGGCTGAGCCCAGACCCGCTGCCTCGGCCCCAAATGTGTCCTCTCCTTCTGCCGCTGCAGCTCGTTCCTGCTCCGGCGCTGAGGAACGGCTCTGGGAGGATGACACCGTGCTGATTTAGGGGCTTGACCTTGGGAACGCTCCTGCAAAAGCTGCGGTTTCCTGAGCGCAGCTTCACCTCGCCTGTTATGAACACTTTACAGGTTACACATATATTTGGGTATCTAGCAACCCGGCGGAAAAAAAAAAATAAAAATACGCATGCAAGAGAGAAAGAAGGGATGAAAAAAATAAACCCCATCCCTTTTATATCTCCAGGCTGCCTTCAGCAACAGCATTCCTAAATAGGAGAGGTTAAATATATTGCTGCCATTACACTCTACAAGGAACACATTCCATAAAAACGAAGGTGCCGTAAATTATACAAATATGATGCTAACAAGCCAGGAAATGCACTGCTAATGAGGTCAGCTATAGAACTCCCGCAGTGCTGCAAATCATGTGCCAATCCAGCGCAGGAGGTACAGGAGCAGCCCTGGGTCAGCATTTTCTGAGCGCATTTGTAACCCGCTGTTCGGCGAATAGTTACACAGGTAGATAAAAATCCTCCTCCTCTCCTTGTTTATGTGTCAAATAACCAAGGCACCAGACAATCACGCTCTGCATTAATGTACCTCGCTATTATGCCTATTGTTCTGTGGCGCAGAGTGGAGAATTAGTCACTCCGATGTGCAAATATTGGTTACAGTTTGGAAGCAGGCACGCTTTTGTGTTCCTATCAGACCTGCTCCTGGAGGAATTATACATGCTGGCACCGGGGGTTCTTTTTTTGTTTTTTTCTTTCCTTGTACGTACTGTGTTTGCTAAAGCTCTTGATAAAAAAAAAAATCAAATAAACATGTTGGCGGCAGCTAAGTTATTAGCTCACTCTGCCTTCCTCCCTTGTTAGGCAGCGGGACAATAAACACGTTGAAATGTGGCATTTAGGAACCAAAACAAGAAACCTGCCTAAAATCTGTGAGCTTGAAAAAACAAGCTCAACCCCCTTCGGACTGTTTCACCCCAGAATTTGAGGTGAAGCCCCCCCGCCCCAGCCCCAGCAGCACTGCAGGGGGGGCTGGGATGGTGGTGGGGGCCGGGGGTCCACCTGCAGCCCCCACCTCTGGCAGGGAGTGATGTTCTCCATCGGAGCATCACGCACCCTGGAGATTGTTTGGCCATTTCTGCAAAGCTGGGCTGCTGCGGGGAGCCAGGAGGGAGCCTCGCCATTGCCAGGGGGGGACAAAGCCGAGACCCCCACGGTGTCGTGGTCCAGGACCTCCTCTCCCCTGCGTCAGAGCAAGCAGAAACACCCAAATTAGCCGTCACCTCATGGAGCGAGCCCGGGCTGGGCTGCACACAAGGCATTTCCAGGTTCCCTCAGGCATCAGCTCTTTTTTCAGCCCCACGGAGTATGGGATTTTGAGCACGAGGTGCCACCCGGGGATGGGGTCCCACCACGGTCACCCCGTTTCTCCTGAGCCCCACACGTGCAGGCTCGGCACCAAAGGACCACATCCTGAAAGCATCTGTCCTCGTGTTCACCTCCCTGGGGAGGGGAGATGGGGTGCTCAGAGCAGATAAACGCCGCCGGTCTCCAAGCTGCGGGCCCAGCTCGGGCAAAGTGTGAAATACACATTTCTGCCTTTCATTTCCATATGGTTTTTATGGGTCCTCCATGCAGAAACAAGAGCAAAAGCCTCGTTCAGAAGCCTCCCAGCTTGGCAGATTTATTACCAAATTAAGGAAGGAGGAAGCACATCAGCTGTCTGGCCCAGGTAGAGGGGATTATCTCTGCTTGAGAGGAACCAGACAAAGCCATGGCTTGAGCTCAGAAAGGCTTCCCATCACCTCCAATAAAGACTGTGAAGTTTGGAGTGCCTGAGACCAGCTCCGTGGCAAAACCAGCCTTTTTTTTTGCTGCTGACAGTTTGCGCAGCTGCTTGGCCACCCGAGAGCCAGCCGTGGCCACCCGAGAACAAGCCGTGGCCACCCAGGGCTCCTCAGGCAGGGACCAGCCCAGAGCTCCACGTTTGTTGTCTCTTCTCATGCAAATAACTGTTGCAAGCAGAAACACATTTCTATATTTAATAAGCTGGATATTTACGTTAACTAAATAGCAGCTAATTATGAAAACATACTTAAGAGTCTGAGCAATTAAGCAATAATATATTACATAGTTATCAAGCCTCCAATACACATGTCCTTAATAATCAAAATATTAATATGCAGCTACTCTTCTATTATACAGCAACTCCGCTATTATACAGAGAGTGTCCTATTACTGCCAAATTAAATGCATAGTTAGGCGAATTTAGGACACTTAATTTAATGTGTTCCCAAGAGTTCACTATGGCAGATTCTGCAAGACAGGCCTCTATCTAGGTAGCACGGAATTCCTGGAATTGCTCCTTGCTCCCGAGCCACACGGCTTCCTTTGCTCAGAGACACCGTTAACCAGGTTGTGGCAGCAAATTGTGAGGGAAACAGGTAATTCTGGGGGCTGTGCTCTTACCTACCCATCAGAGCCACCACCCAGAACGAGAGAATGACGTTCAACGCGCTTTTTAATGGATTGCAGCGGAACCGAGGTAAAGAGATACTGTAAAGCAGAGCAGGAGCTGAAGATGGATGGGAAGAAAGCGAGTAGGGAAAATAGTAGGTGGAGCCTGTATTGGCCCAAACACAGAGTTTTCATTTATCTGGTTGCCAGGCCCAGAGTCCAAGGACTGAACTGGTAGGTGTCTGTCGGCTCAAACTCTTTTTTTCCCCCCGTGTAAATGCTGTCTGGTTGTATCTAGACGTTGGCTCGTGGCAGGGGAGCGAGTGGGAAAGGCACCTGTAAATCCCTGCTGTGCACAGGCTCAGGGAGTGTTTCCCCTCACATATTTTGCCTGTTGCTGTTCGAGAACTGCTGCATCCCTGTGCCAAAGGGAAGGTGCTGCCGGGGCACCCAGCAAAGGGCACCCAGCTCCTGCCCCAGGATATTGTGTTTTATAGGACTTATTAATTAAACCCCACCACAATAGGCCTGGCTCTTCATGGCTTTACACATTTGCTGGAGTGCAAAGTGGGTGTGAAGTGTAAGCAGGCTGATTTGGTACCAATTTACACCTCGTTCTGCATTGAAATAAATAAGGATGAGCAGGGCAGGGATTGGGAAAACCTGGCTTTGGGGTGTGCTGAGCTTCCTGGGGTGCTGCAGCAGGAGGGAGAGGCAGAAATGTGAGTTCCTCTATTCTGAGGCTGGTTTATTTCAAAAAAACCTCTAGCTTTAACATGTGAATTTATCTCTGTGCTTACTCTGTCAAAATAGTTATCCTCAAAATGCTGTGGTTGCTTTGGGAGCTCTGATATTTATTGTCCAACAGTTAAATTCCCCAAGAGCTGGGATGTTAGTGGGGGCTGCAGAGCAAGAGTGGGGATGTGAACTGGAGTGTTCTCTGGTGCTGGGGTCTCCCCCTGGGGCACCTGCCTG